>LR749599.1:2033928-2170352 GCA_902729485.2 Mus minutoides
AAAAAAAAAAAAAAAAAAAAAAAAAAGAAAATGATCCCAAGGTTTAGTAAATCTTCAGCTTCTGGTATTTAGCCTGTACAAACCCGTGCATTTAGTAACAGGCTCTAATTCTTGGTTTTGACTCACTAAAGTCTCAGTAGTCCGATACTTCCTAAACTAAGGAATTAAGAAATAATGATTAAAATGAAAGAACTTTTGTTACCTGTCTTTCAACAACAGAAATGCAGTGGATTTTCTACTTTTTCTACTTCATTTAGTTGTTTATTAAGTCGACCGTGGTCATTGCATGATCATCCGCACCCTGTCTTCACGCCTGATTTCTTTTCCTTTCGGCATTATTCATTCTTTTTAACAGCTGTGCAGTTTGCTGCTGCATGGACATACCAGGAACCATACTCAACAGAAATTAAACTTGTATTCAGCTTTACAAGCAATGTTACAATTGCTACAATACATGTATGTACACATGAATCATCCTATAGATGGGCAAGTGTAATAAAATGGAATTTATTACAGAAAAGTACAAATTGTAACGTACTTACAGAATGATCAACCTAATCTCTAGAGAATTTTTTTTTCTTTTTTTTTCTTTTTTTTTTTGGTTTTGGTTTTGGTTTTTTTTCGAGACAGGGTTTCTCTGTATAGCCCTGGCTGTCCTGGAACTCACTTTGTAGACCAGGCTGGCCTCGAACTCAGAAATCCACCTGCCTCTGCCTCCCGAGTGCTGGGGTTAAAGGCGTGCGCCGCCACCACCCAGTTCTGGTGTCAGTTCGAGGCGCCGGACGGAGCCGAGATGCCTAAAGGAGGTAGAAAGGGAGGCCACAAAGGCCGAGTGAGGCAGAATACAAGCCCTGAGGAGATCGATGCCCAGCTACAGGCTGAGAAGCAGAAGGCCAACGAAGAAGATGAACAAGAAGAAGGTGGAGATGAGGCTTCAGGTGACCCAAAAAAGGAAAAGAAATCTCTAGACTCAGATGAGAGTGAAGATGAAGATGATGACTACCAGCAAAAGTGAAAAGGTGTGGAAGGGCTCACCCCAACCGGGTGGCACACACGACTAAGAAGGTCATGCAACTGGATCTGGACGGGCCAAAGGAACTTTCAAGGAGAGAACGAGAAGAAATAGAGAAGCAAAAAGCAAAAGAACACTACATGAAGATGCATTTGGCTGGGAAGACAGAGCAGGCCAAGGCTGATCTCCCCGGCTGGCAATCATCCAGAAACAGCGGGAGGAGGCAGCGAGAAAGAAAGAGGAAGAAAGGAAAGCAAAAGATGACACAACTTTGTCAGGAAAATGAATGCGGTCGCTCTCCCTGAATAAGTAAGCTGCCCTGTGGGAGGAGATGGCGGGGAACTGGGCCATGCCTCCAGGACCTCTGCCATGTGTCACCCACCCCATGCCCTGGCACCGCGGCAGCAGCCCCTATGGCCAGGGGCCCCTACGGCCTGGGGCCTCCTCTTCATCTTGGCACAGAAATTGTTCAGGGATTGGGGGGAGGGGCAGCTGCTATCTTTGAGACAGAAAGATGCAGGACAGCATTTCATACATAACCATTTGAATGTTTTTGCTGTTTTTTAGAATTTGGAACCCTGGTTGGGGGGCGGGGCGGTGCCTGAGAGACGTGGGGTGAGAAGATTCTATTTGTCCAGTAGATTGCACGCTAGCAGGGGCAGGGGGTGCCAGCAGGCAGCTGGGAGTTGATGACAACCAGCCCAGATTGTCTGGGTGCTCACTCAGAGGGGCTCCGGGAGCCTGTGCCGCGAAAGGTCCAAGGTTTGTGCCTGGCCAGTTCCGTCTAACGAGGCCTCTCCTCACTGTCCCCTTCCCACCCACCTGGTCAGGGCTAGTGCCCAGTTTTAACCCTACCCATTGGTCATTTCAAGAAACCTCTGGTCACTGTGCGTCACCCAGACAAGACATGTTCCTCAAATTCAACTTGTATATTTGGCAGATTAAAAAAAAAATAGAACATATTATCTCTGAGATTTTTCCAATCTGATAAATTACAGCTATGCGACATAGTTTTTACACGGCATTTTAATTGTTAATAAAGTTGATCATCTTTTATACATCTTATAATATATATATATATATATATATATATATATATATATATATATATATATATACATTTTTGGCTATTTTCCTATCAAGTATCTTTTACTTTCTTCTAGACATTTCTTGCTCCTCCCTTACCACCCACACTTCTTGTGGTACTGAGGATAGAATCCAGAGCCTTTTGCATGATGGGTAAGCTCTGTCCTACTAACCTACATCCCTAAAATTCAGGCTATAAATTCAAGTGTTGTTCTCAGTGTTCCTCTTCTTTGTGCTCTTCTTCAGTTTTGATTGTTGTTTTGGAGGTGTATATTGGCTAGTTTTCTGTCAACTTGACATAGCTGGGGTTATCACAGAGAAAGGAGCTTCAGTTGGGGTATTTTCTCAATTAGTGATCAAGGGGGAAAGGCCCCTTGTGGGTGGGACCATCTCTGGGCTGGCAGTCTTGAGTTCTATAAGAGAGCAGGCTGAGCAAGCCAGGGGAAGCAAGCCAGTAAGGAACATCCCTCAATGGCTTCTGGATCAGCTCCTGCTTCCTGACCTGCTTGAGTTCCAGTCCTGACTTCCTTCAGTGATGAACAGCAATGTGGAAGTGTAAGCCGAATAAACCCTTTCCTCCCCAACTTGCTTCTTGGTCATGATGTTTGTGCAGGAATAGAAACCCTGACTAAGAAAGAGGTGTTATTTCTCTCTATGCATTTTCCTTTGTTTATGGCTGAATCTGCTCTACCCATCCTAACACTTAGAGTGTATCCTGAAAGCACCAAAATTTTGAGCCATAGACTTTCTCCACTCTAACATTATAAAGGAATTCTCTCATTTTCTTAGTTTTTTTAATACTTTATACATATTAATTGTTTGTTTCAATGAAGTGTATCCTGTTGTCTAGTGTCCTACCTAGAAATACAGCTCCTAACAGGCTATTTTAGCTCTACTAATTCCAGATGAATCAAAACCTTTACTGGTCTCATTCTTCACACAATTTCCTCTGAAACTGTCCCCCCCCTACAAACCCAGAAATCAAGTCAACACTGTCCACACTTCTCTATGCATTCTTTCTCTTAAACTCCCATCATGAAATCCCACTAAGCTCTACCTATAGCATTCTAATGTGGTTCTAGTCCAAAGTTCCAAACTCTTCTATATACCTCCTTCAGACCAACATGCTATGAGCCACATGAGCAGATTTATCAGAGCAACAACTACCTTTCCAGGGACAACTTTTCTATATTAGTTGCTTTTCTCGTTGCTGTGATTAAACACCTAAAAATACAACCTAATAAAGGAAGAGTATATTTTGTCGTCTAATTTTGGGATGCAGCCCTTCACAGTGGGAAAGGCATCAAGACAGAACCCTAAGGCAACAAGTCACATTGTAACCACAGTCAAGAAGCAGAGATCTATGAATGTGATTACCTTCTCATCTTATTCCAACTCAGGGAATGGTACCACTCATACCTAAGACAGATCTTCCAATCTCAACTAAGCAAACCTATAAGTTCCCTCCTGACATACGCATAGGCTTGTTCCATGATTCTCTAAAGCTCATCATGTTTGACAATGAAGACTACCATGGCAACCTTCCCTATCCATGGCCTTACAGAATTAATAATGTAAAAAGAAATAGTCATATTACTGAAAGTGATCTACAAATTCAAAGTCAACTTCACAAAACTTCTAGTGACATTCCTCAAAGAAAATAAAAGACAATCCTCAAATTCATATGGCAACACAAAGACCCTGACATCAAAAACAACTTTAAACAGAAAAATGGTGGGGGAAGGTCATAATAACTAATTTAACAGAGCCATAGTAACAAAAGTAGTATTGGTGCTGACACAAGAACAAACACAAACAAAAGAATAGACTAGAAGAGTCAAAATTAAGCCACAGGACTCCTCACAAAGCTCCTGTAATACAAGGAAGACAAGCACTATGATGGAGATGGAGAGCAGCCTGCAGGTCTGTGCCAAATACCGCTCTGACAGGAGAGTAATATCCAGAACATACAAAGAACTCAAAGAACTGAATACCAAAACAACTGATCATCTAACCAGTAAGTGCATTAATTAGACAGTTCTCAAATAAATTACAAAGGGCCAATTAAGTGTGTGTAACTTCATGGATATTCCCTCTCAAACCAGTCAGAATGTCTATTGTCAGGAAAATTTAAAAAAAAAAAAACTAAATATGCTGGTGAAGATACCAGGGTACATGGACACCTGCAAAGCACTGGAAATTATTAAATCACTGTATCCATCAAGTAAACCTTTATAGAGAGCTCACAAAACTATCACATCACTCCAGATGTCTTTTAACAAACAAGTGGGTGAAGAAAATGTAGGGCCCTGGGGAGATGGCTCAGTGGATAAGAGTATTTGATGTGTGGATTCCAGCACCCATATAAAAAGCCAAGTGAGTGCCTGTAGCCCCAAGGTTGTCAGGGATGGAGACAGGAGAATCACTGTGGCTTTCTGGCTCCCAGACTGGATATCCATGCAAGGAGAAATCCTGTCTCAAAAGAATAAGATAGAAAATGATACTCAACATCTTCCTCTGACCTTTACATGCATGAATTCATGTGTATGCAGCGGCTTACGTGTGCAAGTGCACACACAGCACACATACACATACAAATACCACAAACACAGACACACAAAAGAAAATGTGGTATATATTAGCAACCATAAAGAATAAAATTGTACCATCCATTTACATGAAAATAGATGGAAATTCAGACCATAAAGTAAGCAAAAGAAACCAAACTCAAGAAAGAAAATACCATATTTTGTCTAATATACAAAATTTTAGATATATATGACATAAACTTAGAAGGGGTAAAGAAAAGGGTCAAAGGTTAAAAAGGTGGAAAGAAAAAAGATGTAAAAAGTGGGGAAAGGCAAACATCACACATGTTCTCCTATGTGTGAAAATTCAAAGCATATAAAAGTCATAAAAACAGAAATAATACTACTTCAGTAGAAGAAGGAGAAAAGGAGGAAATACAAGAGAGGGTGGCAGAGGGTGGATATATGTGAGTGAAGTACAACAATATACGTGGATGAATACATCCTAATGAAATGCACTAGATTACAAACTAATGAAAAAGAGCAACATAAAAAGAAGCCTCTTAAAGCCCAATGCTGGTGTCTTTTGACCTCATATGACTACATGACTCATTGATCCTCTGGCTTCACATCCTATCTTATCTGATGTTTACCTATTTGTACATCAAGACCAACCTCTACTCCATTTCTTTTCACCTAATTGAGAATGTGGACTTCCAAAACTGACTGAAGTACTGTTTTCCCAGGTCCCCTTAAGCCAGAGACTTCTTTCTCATTTCACATTTTGTCTTTCTTTTAAAAAGTAAAATGCCCTAGTAAATTAAACTACTGTGTTAGTGAATCTGGAAAATTCTGGCAGTACATCAATGACTCAAAGAAACAGCAATAGCACCGAGCTTTGTGCAAGAAACTTTGTGCAAGAACCTTTGTACCCTTGCTCATCTGAGTACTCAGCTCCAAAATACAGCCATGTCTGTTTGGATTAAAGAATAACAGTGTTGGTTAAAATCTCTCCAGTCTCACATAGCAGCCAGCTTGTAGGAGCCCTCTCCCTACCCCCCAAACTCTATTTACTCAAAACTCCACCTCAGACTGAGCCTGCACCTCTCACTCCTGTCTCTCCAGCCTGCCAGTAAGAGCCTCTCCTCCACAGAACCTCCATTCCCTGAGAATCCCTCTTGGTGCTGACTCAATCTACACACACACACACACACACACACACACACACACACACACACACTTTCCTATAGCTCCTCCCATTTCAGCTCCTTTCAGTCACCTACCAACTTGCCAAAGCACTATCTTCCAGGGACCAGACAGCTACAATATCTGCCTAGGATCCAGAGACAGCAACTGAAAAACCCACTGAACAATAACAAAACCAGACATCAACATCAAGAAATACCTCAAACACTCAAGATGCCTAGATCTGATGTAAAACACAGTATGAACAACATGATGAGATGCCTTCACCAGAAGACAGTAACATTACTGCAGGCCTTGAGAAATGCAATATACCTGAAGTACAAGACAAGGACTTCAAAATAGCAATTATGACTATGCTTAAGGAGCTTAGCAAGGATATGACTAAATTCCTTCATGATGTCTGTGAAAACATAACAGTTGAATAAAAGAATGAAATCAATGCAAGACCTGAGAGTAGAATTTAACAAAGAAATAGAGTCACTAAAGAAACCAAACTGAAATAAAACCAGAAATCAAAATGTTAGGAATTCAAATAAAAACCCCAAAATTAATCTGACCACCTGTGATGATTTGAATAAGAATGACCAGCAGGGGCTCATATATATGATTGCTTGGTCACTAGGGAGTGATGCTACCTGAGAGTGATTCAGAGGTGTGGCCTTGTTGAAGAAAATGTGTCACTTGGGTGAGCTTTGTAGTATCAAAAACCCAAGCTAGTCCCAGTGTACTCACTCTCTCCCTCTCTCTCTCCCTCTCCCTCTCTCTCATCTCTCTTTCCTGCTACCTTTGAGCATGTAGAACTCTCAGCTCTCAGATCAGCCTGTGTGCTGCCATGTTCCCCACCATAAAGATAATAGACTAAACCTCTGAAATGGTAAGCAAACCCCAGTTAAATGCTTTTGTTTATAATAGTTGTCATGATCTTGGTGTCTCTTCACAAAAATAGAACACTAGATAAGACACCGACAAAGTACAAGACCTAGAACAGAGTCTTGAGTGTTGAAGACAAGTTAAAGGACACTGAGCGCTCAATCAAAGAAATCTAAATGGTAATCTAAAAAAAAAAAAAAATGCAGGCTCAAAGCCTCCAGGAAATCTGGAACACTATGAAAAGACAAAATCTATGAAAAAAAGGGGGGGGGGACGCAAAGTAAGGAAAAGAATCCCATCAAAGGAAAAAATTTTAACAAATCATAGAAGAACATTTCCCTAAACAAAACAAGAAAATGCTTATTAAGGTACAAGATGTACACAGAACACCAAATAGACAGGACCAGAAAAGAAATTTCTCAGGACACATAATAATTAAAACACTAAATGTACAGAACAACAACAACAAAAAGGAGATTAAAATCTCTAAGGGAAAAAGAACAAGTAATATATAAAGGCAGAACAATTAGAATAATACCTGGCTTCTCAATAGAAACGCTAAAAGCCAGAAGGGCTGTAGAACAGTGGACTGTGCCAGGAAACTTGGTAAGGTTGAGCGGGTTCAGAGAATTCCCCCCAGAGACCCAGGCACCCACATGAGATGGTAGGCATCTCCCTGCTCCCTACCCGATTCCTGGCCCAGAACATATGACCCCACTACCCACGTTGGTCACTTAGCCCAGAGTAAAGTTCTCCACTTGAATAATATTATCTAGAGACCCTGAGGATTTAGCCAATAAGCTTCCCTTCCCTGACATTCCTTCCTGTAAAAGTCCACCCTGAGAAGGTGGTATGCACCCATTTTCCATGATGAGGAGTCAATAAATGGTATGGGTAAACATGGACTGTCTCTTTCATCAAGAACTACCATGGGGAGCAAGGAGAAGGCCTTCACCTACAGAACCACAGCCTAAGTCTCCTGTAGAAGGTCCTTCTGCACTCCAAGATAACCACTGCTGAGCTAAGGACTTTCATCAATGAGTTAAACTGCAGTTCCCCTCCTCCTGGCCTAGGGCTCAACCTTAGCCCACTGGCCCACTCCATTCCCAACTCTCTGAGACTCAGTGGCATCTAGATGTCCAGGAGTTCAGGACAGAGTCCCATGGACTCCAGACCCTTTGTTCCCAAATCCATGCAGTTTCCAGTGGCAGCTGAACTCTTAGGAGCTTGGGAAGCTCAGCTTGGCCTCCCATAACCTAGGCTGTGATCTCCCACCCACTGAGCGGTGTATGCATGCTTCCCTAAAGCCCAGAACCCAGTGGCAGAGGAGGAAGGGCCTGTAAAGATTTTCTACAAATTCTGAGAGACCTCAGATATCGATCAAGACTATTATACCCACAAAAATTGACAGAGAAAGAAAAACATTCCACAATAAAACCATATTTAAGCAGTATCTATCTACCAATCCAATTCTATGGAAGGCACTAAAAGGAAAACTTTAGCCTGGTGAGGATAACAACAGAATTGACAAATGCCAGGACAGAAATAAAAGCAGGGAGAAAGAAACACATGCCATAACAACAGAATGGCAGGAACCAATAAACACTGATAATTCCTCAAACAAAAAACACAGATAAATAGATTGGACTTGAAAACAGGATTTATCCTTCTGCTACAGACAAGATGTACACCTTAACATCAAGGATAGACATCACCTCAGGATAGGCATAGCCATTTTAATAGACAAAACAGACTTCAAACAAAACTAATCACAAGAGATAGGGAAGGACACTACATACTCATAAACAGAAAAATTCCCCTAGAAGATAATGTGGTAATAAACATGTACACATCAAACATGGGGTACCGAAGTTGATAAAAGAAACTACTACAGCTTTAATCACATATGGACCTTCACGTGCTGATAGTGGAAAACAGAAGTACCCCATTCTCACCAACAGGAAGGTCATCCAGACATCACTAAACAAAAAAATTCTGGAGATAGCTGACATCCTAAGTCAAATAGCCCTAACAGATATTACAGAACATTTTACCCAGACACAAAAGAACTATCTTCTTTTCAGCACCTCATGGAACTTCTTTCAAATTGAAAAATCAGAAAGATTGTCCACTGTGAGATTCATCCAAGAGACACAGGGATAGTCAGCATTCCTAAATCAATTAACATAATCCATTACAGAAACAGACTGAAAGGTAAATAATATGATTATTTCACTAGATGCAGAAAGGGCCTTTGACAAAAAACAAAAACAAAAACAAAAACAAAAACAAAAACAAAAACAAAAAAAACCTTCATAATACAACAACAGCAGCAACAACAAAAACCTAAAAACTCTATCAGGAAATTTTTTTACAGCTGATTAACACTTTCAGCAAAGTAGCTGGATATAGAGTTAATACACAAAACTTAGTAGCCTTACTATATACAAATGACAAAAAAAAAAAAAAACAGAGAAAGAACTCTGAAAAGCAGTACATTTCACAATAGCCTCAAATATATATATATATATATATATACCTTGGGATAACATTAAGAAAACAAGCAAAAGACTTGTATAATAGAAACTTTAGGACATTGAAGAAAGAAATTTGAAGAAGAAATCGCAATATAGAAAGGTCTCCCATGTTCATGGATCGGTAGGATTAATATTATAAAAATGACCATTCTACCAAATGCATTCTACAGTTTCAACACAATCCCCATCAAAATTATAGTCCAAATCTTCACAGAAATTAAACCATTTTTAGCTTTATATGGAAACACATAAAGATAGCTAGGACAATACTGAATAATAAAATAATGTCTACAGGTATCACTATCCAAGATTTCAAGTTGTAGTACAGAGCTACAAGTAATTAAAAACAACATTGTATTGGGATAAAAACAGACATGTTGATCAATGGAATCAAATTGAAGACCCAATTACAAATCCACAGACCTATGATTTTTGACAAAGAAGCCAAAAAGCATACTGAAGGAAAAGCAGCATATTAAACAGATGGTGCTTGTCACACTTGATGGCTGTATGTGAAAGAATACAAAGAGATCCATGTTTGTCACCCTGCACAAAACTCAACTCCAAATGGACCAAGAACCCAAACCTAAGACCATGGCACTCTGAATCTCATAGAAAAGAATGTGGGACACAGTCTTGAACTCATTTGCACAGGGAAGGTCTTTCTGAACAGGACACAACACAAGCACTAAGACCAACAACTAATAAATGGGACCTCATGATGCTAAAACTCTTCACGGCAAAGAGTAGACACCATCTTTCAGGCAAAGCAGGAAGCTAGAGAAAAGGAAAAGGTCTTTACAAATTAGCACACCTGATAGAGGGTTAAAAAATAAATTGTATAAAAAACTAAAAACCAACCCTCAAGAAAACAAATAACCAAAGTTAAAAATAAGGGGAAGAAGTAGCCAGAGAGCTTTCAAAGATGAAACACAAATGGCTGAGAAGCACTAATGGCATGGCGAACATTCTTAGCCGTCAAGGAAATGTAAATTGAAAGTACTTGGAGATTTCACTTTTCACTAGTCAGAATGGCCGATATCTGCAAAAGAAATGACTGCACACGCTGCCAAGGATGTAGGGAAAGAGAACTCCTTCTCCATTACTAGAGAGAGTGCAAACGTGTACGCCATTATGGAAACCAGTGATGTGGTGGTTCCTCAGGAAGCTGGGCATATGTCTACTGAAGGATCTGCTATACCACTCTTGGGCATATACCCAAAGAATGAAAGCTTCATCCCACATCAGAGATATTTACCCCTGTCATTCATACCACTATGGAGAGGAATGGAGGATAGGGTGTAGCGGTGAAAAGAGAAGGCTCTGTTAAAGAATCTAAAAAAGGTTTTTGACTTCAGTAATGATTTACATTAAAACTAATGCTTGAGAAACAATTATTTTGTGCACTTCTGGCAAATAAGGAACCTTTCACACTTGACTGTCTAAATTTAAAAACAGACCGTCTGCTTGGATAAAATGGAGGTGCTGGGGATTTGACATGTACTCACCTTGTGAAAACTCCTCCTTGCAAGCAATGCAGTAGAAGAAAATAATGTTCGTTTTCTTGTCCTGCTTTCTCTAAGTCAGCCTTCAACCATGAGTAGCTAAAACAATGGACTATGAGTGTTCCACAAAGCACAAAGCTCAAGGTTAAAACACCAAGAACATACTGTCCATCATGGAAGTACCTAACAGATAGGACGATGTCTGCAACTAAATCAGTTACATAGATTATAATGCCCAAAACGGACATCATAAAATTGCACTTGGTGTATTTCATTATGAAGGACTGTGGTTATTGCCCAGTTACTCTTTTTCAGATACAAAAATAGGGGGAAATGCCACAATGGATACTAGTGTATCTTTGGGGTTAGCACTGAATTGTAATTTATACACTGAGTCTAACTAGTAAAAGAAATATGGTGACATAGTTCTATGACAGAGTGTTTCACATTCATACATTCCTATATCCAGTACCTAGTAACAAAAATAAATAAATAAATATTATGAAATTGGAACACTAAAACAAAAGTGAATAACTTTAACTTCCTTTTTAAAAAAAAAAAAAAATCCCTACTCCAGATCAAGTGGTACAAGAAGGCCTTGCTGTATCTTCTCCTCTGCTGTGATCTTCATTACAGATAACAATGTCTAAAACAGAGAAAAAACATGTCGTTAACTCCTAACTATAAAGTCTAGCCCACGGTGTTATCAAGATCCTGTGTTTCTAAATATAATATCTGCACTAAATATACTTCTTATATTTGGAAAAGTCTCAAAAATATAATCATTGTTGGTAATATCATCTCAAACTCAAGTACTTATCATTTAAATTTAAAACTATGTCTTCTCATGGGATATTTATGACAGGACCATTTCTATTGGCCAAAAAAGACATGCAAACAACCTAAATGTTACTTGATTCCAAATCACACTACAGAGCCATAGTAGCAAACGCAGCACACCCCTGGCATAAAAGCATACATGTATACCAATGGGTCAGATTAGAGGACCAGAAATAAGCCACTCAGACACAGCAGTTGGATCCTTCACAGGTGCCAAAGCATGCATGAAGGAAAAGACAGCCTGTTTGAGCCATGGTGCTGGGGCTCTGGATATCCACACACAGAAGAATGAAATTAGATTCATATCTCTCACCTACAAAAATCAGTTCAAAATTAATCAAAGACCTTAATGTAAGGTTTGAATCTTTAAAATAAATAGAATTTAAGAGGAAAAACTGAAAATACAGGCACAGGCAAAAACTCTGTAAAAAGGATTCCGACAACTCAGCAAATAATAGCAAGAATTGACAAATAGCCATTCAATTGTTACCTAGATTATACACACAGAGAGAGACACACACAGACACAGACACACACACACACACACACACACACACACATACTTCTAAACACTGAAACAACAACATATTTTCTAACTAATGGACAAGTGAATTGAACAGATAGCTCTCAAAAATAACAAATAAAACTAGTCAATAAACATTTTAAATATGTTTATTTATGGAAATATTTAAAAACATTCAGTAAAACTATATTGACTGGCTAGAGAGAGAATTCAGCCAGAAAGAACATGCATTGCTGCTCTGGCAGCAGATCTGAGTTTGATTCCCAGTACCCACCAGTACCCACCAGTTCCCAACACTCAGATCAGGTAACTGGCAACTGCTTGTCAACTGAAGTTCCAGGGGATATCATATTCTTATTTCATGGCATACATTCTGATTTGTGCATGACTTGTGCAAACATCTCACACACACACACAACACACACACACACATGATTAAAAATAAAGAATAGATCTGAAATAACTAACTAACTACACTGAGAGTCCATCTCACTCAATCTGAACATTAGATCATCAGGCTGTGGCGTGTACTATGACTGGATATACATTTCTGTAGGCACTACATTATGGAAGTTCCTCATCTAGGTATCAGCATAGATGTTTACCAATGAGTGAATGGGAAAAGAGGTGTGCAATAACTATTCACTATTTACCATTTGCAAGAAAATGAGTGAAGTTGCAGATTATCATGTTAAATTAAAGCAGCTTCAGAAAGACAAACATTGCATGTTTTCTCTCATGTGCAGAATCAAGACTTTAAAATGATACTCAAGAAAAGGACAATTGGAAAGGCGAGGCAGAAAAAAAGGAAGTGTTCTTGAGAGTGAATTAGATTAACATATATGATATGCATGCATAAGAACAACACTAATGTTTTCTGTAAATTAAAGACAACTATTTATTTCTAATCTCATGAGGTCATTTTTATTCCCACATGTACGTATCTGAAATAAGTAGACTGGAAGACAGGACAGCAGATATTTTCATTCTTCCTATTTTTAAATGTAATCCCCTCTCAGGTATCATTTCTTTATAATAAATATAAAATAATAAATATAATAAATTTATAATATATGATACATAATATAATACATATAAGACTATTACAAGGTATCAAAACACACTTAACAACAGAATAGTAGCTATATAAATTCATAATATCCATTTTACCTCGAAATTGCACACAGGATTCCAAACTAGGGTTATTTTTATAAATAGGCAGAGAGATATGTACCCTTGTATAATCAAAAAAAAAAAAAAATTGGAAAGCTACCTAGATGAGAGGCCTGGTTCAAGAACTGTGACACTTATTTATAGTCAAATGATGCAATCTTAAAGAAGAACAGTAGCTTCGTTTGAGATATTAGAATAGAGAATGTAGCCAAGAAACCGCCATCTGCAATTGGAGGAGAGAGAGCATCTCCAGAAAGCACCCTCGCCAGCACCTTGACCCTGGACTTCGGTCTCTAAAGCTGTTATAAAATGAAATGGAATCTGAGGAGTCTGTGGTGTTCTACCTGTGAACAGCAGGAGCTGGCATGCTGTTCTCTAGAAAGAACACTCAGTCTCTAAAAGCCCAAGAGAGAAGGATTGCACATGCAAACTACTGCCCACTGTTCTATGTCCTTTTTCCACTTCTAAGCATTTAGTTTAAGAGTCTACAGAATAATCCTGGATGGTATTTTTCTCTGCCTATGAAACATGAGTAAAAATCTTTAACTCATTTTCCAGACTCTTCCAGCAAAACTATAATCAGGTGATTTCAAAATATTCAAATCAAAATACAATAGTTGAGCTGAAATTTCACACAGAACTTTTAATGTAAGTAACTTACTCAAGGTTATAGGCTATTATACCCAAGGAGTCTGTGTATATACTTATCAATCCATCCATAAAGAAAACTCCCTTTGCCTGACTTGATTAAGTAAAACCCCAGCAGTTTTTCATTAACATTTCACGAAGTAGAGTCATTTCTAAGAAACAGAAACTATATTATAACCAGAACATTTGACTTAATAGATTAACATAACAATGTCCCTATTCTTGATTTGGTCAGACAGAACATAATTCCAACAGGAAGTAAGTCTACACAATAAACAATGTAGCCAGCATACAGATACCACACAACTCTCTGAATATTTACACAGTTCTATAACTTATATTACACATCTTTACCTCCACAGTTGATCACTGTTCCAATACCACCCGAGTAAAAATAACACCGCTTACAAAATGTGGCTTCTACTCACGGACTTATTAAGACAGTTCAATGTTATTTCATTGAGAGAACAGCCCAGCTGTATGGCTAGCTGGCTGCCAGCCAAAATATATAATCTTTGCCCTAGTACATGATCGTTCTTCAATAAAGCAGATATTTAAAAGGAATTAAAACTGGAAAAGTTTCACTTAATGAACCAAACAATTCATGTAAAACTAGACTTACTTGTGACAAATATAAAAGCCTTCTTTAACTCAATGTCCCTTCTTGGAAATCTTCAGCTTATGAGTTTTATTTCTTCACTGTCTAACTCTTTAGGATCAGATACTAAAGTGAAACCAAAGTCACCTGTGAGTCACATGTGCCACTCTATCTGTTGATAGGAGTCTGTATAACTCGATGACAGTGCACCTCTTACAACCCTCACTGAGAAGACAAAGCATGTGTCCTTTATGGTTAGACACCAACCTTTAACTCAGTTACCATTTAATAGTTATGGTTAGACACCAGCCTTTAACACAGTTACCATTTAATAGTTATGGTTAGACACCAGCCTTTAACATAGTTACCATTTAATAGTTGTGGTTAGACACCAGCCTTTAACACAGTTACCGTTTAATAGTTATGGTTAGACACCAGCCTTTAACACAGTTACCGTTTAATAGTTATGGTTAGACACCAGCCTTTAACACAGTTACCATTTAATAGTTAAGGAAATATAACTTGAGGAAGTGTGTCCTTTTCCTAACAGCTGTAAAATAAAATAAAATAAAATAAAATAAAATAAAATAAAATAAAATGCCTGGAAACAAACCTGACCAAGGAACTAAAACTGAATGAATTCTACAATAAAGACATGAAGACAGTAGGAGATGGACAGAGTGTTAATGCTCACAGATAGTTACATCCAATTTTGAAAATGGCTATATAGCCGGGTGTGGTGGCGCACGCCTTTAATCCCAGCACTTGGGAGGCAGAGGCAGGCAGATTTCTGAGTTCGAGGCCAGCCTGGTCTACAGAGTGAGTTCCAGGACAGCCGAGGGCTACACAGAGAAACCCTGTCTCGAAAAAAAATAAAGAAAAAGGCTATATTAACCAAAAGTTATCTACAAATTCAATGTACTCCCATCCAAGGCCCAATGGCCTCTTCACAGAATTAGTTAAAAGTCCAAAAATTTGCATAGAAGCCCAAAGGGCAACATATAGTTAAAGCAAAAAGAATAATACTGGAGGTATCACAAAATTCGATCTCTAATTATATCAGAGGCATAATAGCAACACACACAGAGTGTGATGTGAGCACAAAAATAAGCACGCAGACCAATGATTGAGTAGAAACTTCTAAATAAACCCACAGTTACAGCATAACTTTGTAGGGGGAGGAGCTGATATGTCAGTAAAGATGGCAGAAGTCAATCGCTGGGCAAAGACATAGAGGCGGTTCCAGGAGGAAGAGGAGACCAGATAGAGAAAGGGCTTTTGGGCCAGGCTTTAGAGGGAAGAGCACAGACACCATGTAGGCCTGGGAGGCGTTAGATCCGGTGGTGGCTCCCGCCACAGATGAATTCTAATACGAATAGCTGATGAGTTTAAAGCAGTAGACTCTGACTGGGTCCAGCAGGTTGTGTCATTTGACTGATCTTAAATATTAAGATTACCTGGTGTTTTCCATCCACAACAATTCAGGTGGGCAAGAGAGATGATGCCATGTGGCAGTCGCTGACAGTGGGCAGAGCCTGCTACGGGGGTGGTCAGTGTATAGTGATCATTTCCCAGCATTTATGGGAAAAGCATTAGCTAGCCATGAAGGCTGAATAGACTGGCCACTCAGCGCTGATATGAGAGCCTAGCCAGAGCAAGCATGTTTTTAAATTTGCACATAACATAACTTGAAGAAAAGACAGTCTCTTTAACAATGATGCTAAGCCAGGCATTGGTGGTATAACACCTCTAATCCCAGCACTCAGGGGGCTAAGGCAGACAGATCTCTGAATTCAAGGCCAGCCTGGTCCACAGAGTGAGGTGCAGGACAGTCAGAACTACACTTGTTTTCCACAAGTAGATGGATGAAACTATTAAGTCATCAACTCTGGAACTCTGAGACAAACAGCTGAGGTGCCTATTTGACCTAGTCCCCTCAGTCCCAATCAATTACAGGGTATGGCTAGCCCCTCCTGCTCTCTGCCCTGAACATTCCAGGTCAAGGACTGGGCTGCCCTTCCCCAAGAGGCTCTTACACACACACACACACACACACACACACACACACACACACACACACACATCCCAGCCATTTTAGTTACCTGCCCTCTTTTGTACTTTTGGCCTTCTGACTTGCAGCTGCTTCTCCTCTCTTCCCTCTCCCTTCCCCCTCCCCTCGCCCTCTCCCCACATGGCCCAGCTCAGTCCTGTCCATTCTGGTCTGCCTGTGGTTATGCTCTCACATATCTATAATAAACTTTCTCCTCTACCATACCTAGAAGCAGCCATGTCCTTTCCTTTCCTTTCCTTTCCTTTCCTTTCCTTATTATTTCTTTTCATTCAAAAAACTATATCCATATTTTTCACTCTGTACTAAAGTTAATTAAAAGTAGGTTAAAGATCTTAATATAAGACTTGAAATCTTTAAACTGCTAGAGGAAATCATATATAATACACTTCAAGATTTAAGCAGAGGTAAGGATTTTCTGAACTGAACTACACGAGAAGTAAATCCAAGAATTGACAAATTAGGCTCCATGACATTAAGGATCTTCTGCACAGCAAAGGAAATAATCACCAAATTAGAAAATACTGAGTATGGAAGATAAAAATCTATCAATTATACATCACACACACATACACACACACCAAATCATGCAATCATCTAATGTGCTAATGAATTTAACAGAAACTTCTCAAGAGAAAAAATGCAAATGGGTAATAAACATTTCAAACATGTTTAACAGTCTTAGTCATCATGGAAATACAAATTAAAAAGTTGTAAGATTTCACTTCAGTCCAGTCAGAAATGGCCACACCAAGAAAACAAATAACAACAAATGCTGGGAAGATGTGAGGAAAGGGCTCTCTTACTTGTTCCTGGTGGATTTATGAAGCTGTCCAGCCACAATGGAAATCAGTATAGAAGCTCCTCCAAAACTGAAAATAAAACTACCATATGTCTCAAGCATGCAAATGTCAGGTATATAAACTGAAGGAATCTAAGTCCACACACCACAGACATATTTGCATGTTTTTATTAGTTACAATATAATTATTATTATATTGCTGCACTAAGACATCATGGCCAAGACAACTTATAAAAGAAGGTACCTTATTGGGCTTACAGTTTCAGAAGGTTAGAGTCTATGATGGCAGAGTGAAGGCATGGCGGCAGATGGCAGGAGCAGCAGCTAAGAGTTCACATCTCAGCCCACAAACAGGAGGCAGAGAAACTGAGAATGATATGAGTCCTTTGACCTTCAAAGTCCAACCCCAGTGACACACTTACACCAATAAGGCCACGCCTTCTAATCCTTCACAAACAGTTCCACCAACCAGGGGCCAGGTATTCAAACATACAAGTCTATGAAGGCAGTTCTCATTCAAATCACCACATTCTACTTCCTGAACCTCATAGGCTCCTACCATATCTTAATGCAAAATGTATTTGGGCCAACATGAAAAATCCCCAGAGTCTTCCATAGTCTCAAATACTGCTTAAAAGTCAAAATCCAAAGTCCAACATCTCTTCTGAGACTCTGTAAGGTCAAAAAGCAAATTACATACGAATTAAAATGCACATTACTATACAAAAAGGGAGGGGCTGGGGCACAGTGAGGAAGTACTGGATCAAAGGAAGACCAAAACTTAGCAGGGAACACTCTGCGTCCTGTAGCAGTATGACTGATATCAAGGGGCTTAGATCACGGTTTCTCCAGCTTTGTTACTTTTTTTTTTTTTTTTTGGTTTTTTGAGACAGGGTTTCTCTGTATAGCCCTGGCTGTCCTGGAACTCACTCTGTAGACCAGGCTGACCTTGAACTCAGAAATCCGCCTGCCTCTGCCTCCCAAGTGCTGGGATTAAAGGCGTGTGCCACCAAAAACCTGGAGGAAGATTCCATGACCCCTTTACTAGTATATCCTTCAAGACTCTAACGGCAACATCACTTGGCTGACACTGTCAAGGTTGGCTGCCAAACTGGGGAGAACCTTTGGTCCCCTTGAATCACGTTTGCTGCAACTTTGGTCTGTTGTTGCCTTTTAGAAGAGAAAATTCCTTAGGCCTTTTCCTTTCACAAATGAGTCTTAGCTGGGTCTTCTTACCCTGAGGGGACCCTCCCTTTCTTTTAATAGCAATCAGGCCTCTCCTTAATTTTTTTTTTTTTTTTTTTGGTTTTTCGAGACAGGGTTTCCCTGTGTAGCCCTGGCTGTCCTGGAACGAACTCACTTTGTAGACCAGGCTGTCCTCAAACTCAGACATCTGCCTGCCTCTGCCTCCCAAATGCTGGGATTAAAGGTGTGCGCCACCACTGCCCGGCCCTCTCCTTAATCTTATCTTTTTTAGCACAAACCTTGGGTCCAAGGTTGAATTGAAGTGCTCATTTTCTCTTCAAAACTGTATATTTTGTGTGTCTTTTTGCCTCACTTTCTTTTTGCATTGTAGACCTACTGTGATGGTTTGCATATGCTTGGCCCAAGGAGTGGCAATATTAGAGGGTGTGGTCCTATTGGAGTAGGTGTGCCTCTGGGTGTGGTCTTTAAGATCCTCATCCTAGCTGCCTGGAGGTCAGTACTCTGCTAGCAGCCTTCAGATGAAAGTGTA
Source organism: Mus minutoides (assembly GCA_902729485.2). Classification (NCBI taxonomy): domain Eukaryota; kingdom Metazoa; phylum Chordata; class Mammalia; order Rodentia; family Muridae; genus Mus; species Mus minutoides. The sequence continues at coordinate 2,053,060 of LR749599.1, forward strand.
GAACTCTCAGCCGGGCGTGGTGGCGCACGCCTTTAATCCCAGCACTTGGGAGGCAGAGGCAGGCGGATGTCTGAGTTTGAGGACAGCCTGGTCTACAGAGTGAGTCCAGGACAGCCAGGGCTACACAGAGAAACCCTGACTCGAAGGAAAAAAAAAAAAAAAAAAGAAAGTGTAGAACTCTCAACTCCTCCTGTCCCACATCTGCCTGAATGCTGCCATGTTCCTGCCTTGATAATAATGGACTGAACCCCTGATCCTGTAAGCCAGCCCCAATTAAATGCTGTCCTTATAAGACTTGCCTTAATCATTGTGTCTGTTCACAGCAGTAAAACCCTAAGACGTTGGAGTGATTACAAATAACCAAGTGGGAGAGCCAATATTTGGATCTCTTGAAGTCTCTCCCACCAAGGAAATTAGTCCACTATTCAATTTAGCTTCATTCTTAGGAAGGCGGCAGAAATCAGCCAGATTCTTTGCCAAAAATCACAAGAATTGATAGCCCAGTCTCTAATATTGCTCCCTACCCATTTTAAGCTAGAGCTCCATGTTTAACCCTCATCACTGTCCTCTAAACTCCTACCAAGTTGCTCATTAAGCTCTGCTTACAGTATTCACCCAGTTTTCTATCCCAGAGTCCCATAGCATTCCAGTCCTCTGAAAAAGCAACATAGCCAGGCTTGTCAGAGCAGGAGCTCACTTTCAGTATCAACCTTTACATAAGTTATATTTCTGTTGCTATGAAAAAACACCATGACCAAAGCAACTTATAAAATGTTTATTTGAGTTACAATTCCAGAGGGTTAGAGCCAGTGATGGCAGACCAAAAGCATGGTGGCAAGTGGCTGTGGCAACAGCTGAGAACTCACATCTCAACACACAAGGAAGAGGCAGAATGGGAGCTCACAACTCAGCACACAAGCAGAAAAACTAACTCAAAATGGCACAAGTCTTCCGGAACCTCAAGGCTCAAGCCCAGTGACATGCCTCCTCCAGCAAGGCCACACCTCCCAATCCTCCACTAATAGTCCCACCAAGTGACTGAAAGCATAGCTTTTACTGTACAAAGCAGTGGTTACATAACTGTGCCAGCATGTTGGCGTGCTTATTCTTGACATATTGCTCTTAGAGTCCTCAAATTTTGTTCTAAATCTTTCAACTTTTTAGGACCTCTATATCTGTGGGACATAAAACCATGACAGGAAGTTTGAGACCTAGGCAGATTGAGCCCCAGAGACTCAGTGGGCACACCTGAGGCTTAGGCAACTTCCTGCCCCTGCCAGAATCCTGGCCTGGAACACATGCCATGCTTCTCACATAAAAGAAACGTGTCCTATGGTCACATAGGCCCAAAGCAGAGTTCTCCATGCTAATGAGGTACCTAGAGGCCCAGAAGGCTTCACCAATAAGCTTCTCTTCCCAAACATTCCTCCCTGTAAGAGATATTTAATCTCAGTTCCACTCTGAGTAGTAGGATATGGTTTTATGCATTCATTTTCTTCCATGACAATAAACTATTTAGAACCATGAACTGTCTCTTTTATCAAGGTCTACCATAGTAAGCCATGAAGAAAGCATTCAACTACAGAGACACAATTTAATTCTCCTGCAAAAGGCCTCTCTGCACTTCCAACCACAACCATTATGAAGCCTGCCTCTGCTAATATGAGGACAATCACCCATGGGACAAGCCAGAACTCCCCTCTCTCCTCCCCCACCCCCACCCCTGGATTAGACATGGTTCCCAGCTCTGTGGGCCCCCGAATCTATTCTTGGCTCTTCTGTGATTGATTCCCAGCTGTACCTGGATGTATGCCCAAGAGTCTGAGAAACCCACAGCCCTGGCCTCATCGCAGGCCCAGGGACCCCAGAACCAGTTCCAGCTTTCCCACATCTCAAACTGTGGTTTCCCACTCCTGAAGCTATGTCTTGGTGTTTCCCTACAGCCCTGTACTCATCCCACCAAGGATGAGTACATGTAGGCACAGCCAAGCTCTCCAAGAGGCCATGCCCAGCAGACACAGACCGACATATATCCATGCACTAGACTCCACTCAAGTAGGCATGCCATCCCATACTTCACAGAGAAAGACAGCCTTACTGGGTTCTCCCAGACTGTCCACCCAGATGTTTCTTCTACATAGCGAATTCAGTCTTGGTTGTGTGCTTCAGCATTTGCTGGAGGAGCCATATTCCTAAAAGAAGTAGGCTAAGGTAGCGAATACACTCTACATCTCTTTTGTGGTATATATTCATCATAATTTGATGGATATCATAGGATCTGTGAATTTTCTTTTTTTTGTTTGTTTTTTTTTTGTTTTGTTTTTTTGTTTCTTTTTTTTTTTTTTTTTGAGACAGGGTTTCTCTGTATAGCCCTTGGCTGTCCTGGAACTCACTTTGTAGACCAGGCTGGCCTCGAACTCAGAAATCCGCCTGCCTCTGCCTCCTGAGTGCTGAGATTAAAGGCGTGCGCCACCACACCCGGCTGTTTTTTGTTGTTGTTGTTGTTGTTGTTTGTTTTGTTTTTTTGGTTTTTGAGACAGGGTTTCTCTGTATAGCCCTAGGCTGTCCTGGAACTCACTTTGTAGACCAGGCTGGCCTCGAACTCAGAAATCCGCCTGCCTCTGCCTCCCAAGTGCTGGGATTAAAGGTGTGCGTCACCACGCCCGGAATTTTCTTATAAGTAACTCAAAATTTTAAAGTGGGAAGCACTTAATTAATCAGAAGGTAATACTTGCTGATTGGAAAAGACGGAGAAAATTGGAAAAGACAGAGCAATTACATCACTTTCACCTTGGACACTAAACCAATCTATTTCCCTTGGCAAGGATAGGATATAGAGGAGATAAACCAGTCCCTCCAGTCTACACAGATAGGACCATATGCTCATGCAAAACAAGTGGAAACAGAGCTTGGTTCTCCCAAACTCCATTTTACATTTATAAAATGGGGGGGGAAATTGTGCCTGTTAAGAACTACGTGGGATTTTTATTAATGGGGTTTGGGGAGATAGATTAGTTATTAAAGCGCTTGCCTTATAAACATGACAAGCTGAGTCTGATCCCCCAGAACCTATGTAAAAATGTGGGGCATGGTGTCTCATTTTTATAATGCCTGTATGAGGAGATGTAGACATGGGAATCTCGGGGGCTGTCAACCGTTGACCAGTCTGGCCTGAGTGGCGAGTCCACACTGGTGAAAGCTATGCACAGTCCCTGAGTCACCTGAAATTGTCAAATTGTCTCTGCCTCTGCAGATATGCACAGTCACATTTTTTTTCTTTTTTCTTTTTTTTCCTTTTCTTTACTTTTTTTTTTTTTTTCTGTTGTTGAGGATTAAAAAGTAATGTTCAGAGGTGGCCCTTGGCTAGACACACACAGGTACAAGTAAGCATTGATTACATCATTTATTGTAAAAGGTAAGCTATTCTTCAAATCACCGGCCTGCCATTCCTTCCTAGGATTGGTGACTCAGTAATTACCCCCATACCTGCCCAGCTTATGACCTTCCCTCCCCCACTTCTGGAGGTTAACTTCAATGAAGTAATGTCATTTTTCTTTATAGATTTGCGAAGCTACTTGGGAACAAGGCCCAGAAGACACAAGAAGCTCTGCGACAGAGCCGGCTAAGGCCAGTGAGGGCGGGTCAGGCCACCTCAGGCCACAATCACCACGAACTCATCCTTCCCCCAACCCCCAGCACTTGGCTGACGGCAGGCGGGCAAGTCGTAAGATAGTGGCCGCCAATCCGCTCCCGGCCTCTGAGCGAAGTCTCACGTGATTGGCGCTGGGCGCAACGTCACGTGACCACCGCCCTGCCCTCCGAGCCTGAGGTCGCAGCGCGCCGAGTGACAGATTTTGAGCGCCGGACGTCACCGAGGCAGATAGAGATGGCTGCCGCTCTGCAGCGCATCGAGCAGCTGTCCAGTCGGGTGGTGCGGGTGTTGGGCTGCAACCCGGGCCCCATGACCCTGCAAGGCACCAACACGTACCTGGTGGGGACCGGCAGCAGGTAAACGCCACCCCCGAGTCCCCGCAGCTCACGCACTCCCGTGGCGGGGAGGCAGCGAGAGGCCAGGCTAGCTCCCAGCGCGTCCCCGAGCTCTGCGGAGGACAGAGAGCGCAAGAAAAGCACAGGCTTCCCACATCTGAATCACGGTTTACTTGCTGTCTCGCTGCCGGCTGGTGGTGACGGAGTGAGTTTACCGGAGCCTGTGTGTTAATGCACACTTGAAATCCAGTGTTTGGCATGCAGTGGCAGTAGGTCGCCCCCAGTGCGAGGCCATCCTAGTCTACATAGCAACTTTCAGGCTTGGTTGGGTCATATAACAAGGCCCTCACACCCAGGCCCTCAAAAGTTTCCAGTAAGCCATTGACTATACTGAATCCAGTCTCTTACAGTAGAGGGCAGAATTTGCTTCCAGTTCAACCTGAGTCTAAACCCAACAGAGCAACCCAGCCTGTGGGTAGGAGAAACTAACTCTTTTGCTTTTTCTACTAATCGTGTATGACAAGCATATCTTGTTTGCGTTTAAAGTCTCTTATTATATTTACCCTTCTAGAGTAAAGGATATTTACAAGCATCGGACTCTCAGGAAATGGAAGTATTCCAAGTAGACATAAAAGGTTAAGCCCAAGCCGGGCGTGGTGGCGCACGCCTTTAATCCCAGCACTTGGGAGGCAGAGGCAGGCGGATTTCTGAGTTCAAGGCCAGCCTGGTCTACAAAGTGAGTTCCAGGACAGCCAGGGCTATACAGAGAAACCCTGTCTCGAAAAACCAAAAAAAAAAAAAAAGGTTAAGCCCAGAGTGAATCGGGCCAGGGTAAAGTACCGGACCAGCACACTTTTAACATCAGAGTGTCTAACCTCTAGTGTATGGTCTGAGCTGCACTTCCTCAGCCCAGGGCAATCTCTTTGGTGTGCCATTTTTAACCCATTCTGAAGTCAGCACCTAAGCCAGAAATTGCAAATAGTCTGAATAACCCTGGAGTTTGCCTGTATGGTTCCAGTAAATTCAACACAGCCTGCTTTTCTTCGAGGATTAAAAATAGGTGGCTGGTTTCTATGAAAACTGGATGAAAAAGTTACTAAGATGAACAGTTACTAAGCACGAATGTTCAATGGAATCATATATTGTACTTAAGTAATAGTTTTATTTTCATAGGCTATTTAAGTAGTAAGTAATGGTAAAATAATTAATGTGCAGATGATGCTACTCAAACTAAAGGGTGATTAGAAACAAATATTAACTGGGTCCAAATCAGATGTTGGAGACTTGTGTCCACTGCTCCACGCCACAAAAAGGTCTAAGATGGTATTTAGGTGGCACTATGTCATTGAACTCAATGGCGTTCTTACACGTCTGTTTCTGCTAACTGGGGCTCATTGGCCAATCTCCTTGCTGACACAACATCCTCTCTAGTTGCTGGTCTCTCATTCTCCATCTTTTTTAGAGTTTTGTACTTCTCTAAATGCAATCCTAACTTCATGCTATTCAGTTACAGTTGTGTGTCATGCATGCATATGTATGTGTGTGAGTGTGTGTGTGCGCGAGAGTATGTGTGTGAGTGTGTGTGTGTGCCCACGCACACAGGTGAGTGAGTGTGAATGTGTGGCGGGCACTCCTGCACAAGCTTTTACATACCGTGACTGGAATATTGAAATCGGAAATCTCCCTTTGTTAATCCTGAGAATCAGACTCTGGTTGTCCGACCTGACAGCAAGCACCCTTACCAATGAGCTCTTTCACCTGCCTAATCCTGACTTTGTGTGATAAGTAATCATGACTATCAATTTTATTGAATTTACCTAGAATATAAATTTTTGAGAGGGAATTTCAAGAGACGTTTCCCCAAGGTCAGAAGCCCTTCTCTGAGTAGCAAGAGCACACCATGTACTCGAGTCCTAAACTGAATCTTGAAAAAGAAAAAGCAAATAGAGCACCAAGAATCTGCCCCCCCCCCCCCGAGCCGGGCGTGGTGGCGCACGCCTTTAATCCCAGCACTTGGGAGGCAGAGGCAGGCGGATTTCTGAGTTCGATGCCAGCCTGGTCTACAAAGTGAGTTCCAGGACAGCCAGGGCTACACAGAGAAACCCTGTCTCGAAAAACCAAAAAAAAAAAAAAAAAGAATCTGCCCCCCACCTTCCACTTCTTGAACATGAACAAAATATGACCAGCGGCCACTTCTGCTACCATAGCTAGAGTGGCCTGTGCCATCTCACCTTCCCTTCCATAGTGGCCTGAGTCCTCAAACTGTGACCCAAGACAGGCCCTTCCTGGGGTTGCTTTTGTTGGGCATTGTGTTACAAGGATGGAGAAGTTAACATACCACCCTGATTTCTACACTGTTGTTCAGATAATCATCCCTGCTTCCTTGATAGGTGTCACCTATTATCTGTTTATTAATAACACTCAAATTTAAAACAGAAGCCCAACTTCAATCAGGCTCATAGCTGGTGATTTTCTTAACTCTCCTCCATTACCTGTGCTCTTCAGACTGAACCCTACTAAAGTGAAACTCGGGCCTTCCTGAGTTGACCTTATAAACAGAACTATCACTGTATTTGAGCAAACAAAATGCCTAAACACTCCTTAACATTTCTCTCCTCCTGGCACACATCCAAGCCATCTTGGCAGTGTGGTTTTGACTTCTATTAACCCATTCGGTTCTTGCATAGATGTCTGCACTAGTCTATCTGTGTTACCTGCCTCTGCTTTTGTCCCTCAGTCCATTCTCCCAAAGGTAGCCATCTTGTTTGCCCTCTGGTCCAGCCTTCCTAGTGTCCCAGATGAGGCATATTTTTCCCTCCACACTTTGATTTAAGTTCTCTTCTGATTTTTTCACTTCACTCACTCTTTAGAGCTCACATAAAACGTCAGTTCCTTGTGGAAGTTGGCCCTGACCTCTTAGACAATATTGTAATGCACTGTAGGTTTTGTGGTGTTTATCTCGACTGTAGTTTTTGGGTTGTCTTTTTAAGTTTAAGGTCTGTAATGTATGAAATCCACTGTCTCTCTCTACTTGGTTATCCCACTGTAATGGAAGATGAGCCAAGGTTTAGTTTCGTATTCCCAGCCCCAAGTCTTGGGCAGAAGAACTGGCATAGTGAATCCTTACTGAATATTTGCTTACATTTTTCTCTTAATTTTTGCTTTTGTTTGATTCTTGGAGTACTGACAGCTTTAGCTGTCCTTTGTCCTTTGTTTTGGTCAATTTGTAGACGTCACAGTTCACTAAATCCCTAGTAGACCTACCATTTAATATGCCCTTACTCAATAAGTCTTTTCCAGGGTATATAAGTCTTCCTCTGTTCAAAAAACACTGATAGCTGAAATTCTAACCTTCCCTGTCAAAATTACTTTGATGACCGATTTTGTATATTATAGCAGGAAAAAAGGCCATAGAATTTAAACTGGTTTTGGTGTGGATATTACTTTGAGAACTTCGTATTTCGAGTTCTGTATTTACATGATTTGCTCCTCCCTGTCCTTCCTCCAACCTCTCTCTGATTCATGGACTTTTTATGTGTCATTGTTTCATATATAAATATATAAGCACGACCTGCTGAGTGCTTTCCTTATTGCTCCTATGCATCTGTTTAGGACTGACCACTTACTGGGTGGGGGTGGGGGTGTCCCCTGGAGGATTCACTGATTCTTCCCATCACCATTGACTGCCTGTAGCTCTTTCTCTAGGGCTGCAACCTTATGAGACTTCTTGCATCCATGTTAGCATGTCATCTACTATTGTCATTTTTCAGGTCTTGTTTAGCCAGTGATCATATGGTTGAAATTTCATGAGTGTCAAATGTGGAAAACACTTTCTTGGAGCAGACATCCTGATTCTCTTGCTTTTACAAGTCTCCCCAGCCACCTTCCTCAGTATTCTGCAACCCTACACGTTGGGGTTGTATTGTAGAAGTATCAACTCGGGTTGGACACTCCGGTCAACCACCTTTGCCTGCTTTAGAATCTTGGCTGCTTTCTCCCTTGTGAGACTTGGGGTGAGATAATTATTTCACTAACATGGTCTTTATCTATACAATGAGTTATATAAGATCTTTTTCATAGGAATATTATGCAGACACAGAGAAATCTCAATAAAAGTATTAAAAATGAATTTTAATCCTGAGGAAAGCACATTACAGTGCTGGTTATAGCTTCTGCGTCCTTGTAATACGTTAACACTAGGCTCATAGTGTAAGGTGGACAGCAAAATGGACAAAGGACAGTTAATAGATATCTGAATATTGATATAATAGTTCATTAATATAAAATTCCTATAAAACAATTGATTCTACTAGCTCAGTTGAGTGTTTCTCTATATATATAACAGATCGTGTGTCTGAATTGTTCCAGGAACGGAGTTCTGTTTAATGAATCACTCCTAGGCCTCTGCAGATCCATCTACAGTGTTCTCTTGAGCTCTTTATGAATATAGCTTGTATTTGCAAGGAGACCTCCTGAAATAGGGCTGTCGTCTATGACTGTAGGTAGTGGAGTGATTCATACACTCAGAGATGACTGAACATCACAGTAATTGTGCTTGGACATTACACATCGAATGACCGGAACTAGTTTTCTAATCTAGAACTGAAGCTTTATACATTGAGGAATGATTTCAGTGCTAGCTAAAGTATGCTGTCCCCCAGAGTCACAGTAGTAATTCTGATACCAGCCATCGTTGGACCTTGTATAAGCCTGAAAGACCTGGGATAAATCACTTAGCCTGTCTCAAGCCAGGTCTCTATACAAGATATTGCAATAAACTCCCTGGAGTTGATATGAAGAGTAAGTTATAATAAATATGAGTTTAGTTCTAAAATGCTATCTATGTTATACTTTCCTCCTTAATAGTTGTTCAAACTCTTTCCTTTTTTCCTCCAATTTATAACCTCTTGTTACTGCTCCATTCTGAGCAGGCTATGTTTGTGCTAGGCCTTGGAGAAGTTCTGTTAGCCTCTATCCAAGAGTCCTTCTCTTGCTAGAACAGTTAGGCTACCGAAAACAAACAAACAAACAAAAAACTGCGAAGGCCTGGAAGCCACTTTCTCAACCTCCAGAGGCTGTTTTTACTAAGACTTTGATCTGCAAAGAGACAACACAGTGTTCTGTGTTAACTAGAGTGTAAACCTGTTTATTAGCTCTGTTAATTTTGTTATAGCTTTTGATCACTATGATATAGTCTGGACTATAACATTTTAAATTCATTGTTAGATTGTCAGATGTTTCAAAGCTGCTTCTTAGGAGAAGGACAAGGCAGTGGTTTAAATATGTTGATAAGGGACCATGATAGAAGGCATGGAAAGATTCCTTTTAAAGACCTTAAGGCCTTCAGAAACCAAAAATAGTCCAAGTTAGTTAAAGAGCAGTAAGAATTTGGAATAACATTTAAAAACACACACACACACACAAAAACATACAGAGACCGCCAAAAAAAAAAAATTTAGAATCATGGCCTAGGGGGTGTTTCATGATAGAGTTTTTGTGTGTTTTAACTTTAGTGTGACTAAATGTACAGAGGGCCAAGCATTCCACAATCCATTCCAAATGTAGAAATAAATTGATGAACTCCTCTAGCCAAACAAGCAAGCTTCCTGCCCTCCCGGGGCTCACGTTTGTATAGTGGTGAAAGGAAATTGGTGTTTTCCTGTATGTTATATAAATAATGGGGAATGTCAAATTCACTGCAACCCAAGTCAAGCTCACCTCTGAACTGCCCCCTTCGTGTCTCCAGTCTTTAATGGCATACCCAGTACTCCACCTAGAAGTCTCCGAATGATTGACCTCTTCCTTTTTCTGCAGGTCCTATTACTTATGCCTTCTAAATGTCCTTTAAGCCATTGCAGGCCCTAAGTATTCACTTGGTAGGACCATACACTCCCTCCAGCCAGTGTGCCCATTTGCAGAGGAGTTTACAGTATATTTCTGAAGTCTATCCAGCTGTCTCCTCAGTAAAGATTCGTCATAATGTCACTCTCCTCCTCCCCAATATATGCTTATTACATTCATGTATGTAATGGTGTGAGTGTGTACCCCCACATGTGTGTGGGGTTCAGAGGACAACATAAAGGAGTCACTTTCCACTTCTACTGTGTGTGTCCAAGGATTGAACTCCCGTTCTCAGGCTCAGTTGCAAGTGCTTTTACCAGCTAAAACACTTTGCACACCCAAGATTTTTTTAATTTTATTTTTAAAATTATACAAATTAAGCTCACACAAATTAGGAAGCACATATTTTGATACACACGTGCACGAATCTAGAGCCAGTGGGGGTGGGGGGGTCTTCATTCTCACACTGGAGCCTATCATTTCCCCTAGAAAGCTAACATTTAATAATTTCTGGACTTCTCTGTTTTCTTACAGTTTATTGTGGCCCTCTTTTGGCTTTCCACAGCTTGCATCTTGCTCTGCAGTCAGGGCTTGGTGTTTTCTTTCAGATTTGTGGGCACACAGGAGAGTGCCATTTTTGTCTCTGATTTGCCATCTTTTATAGCTGCTGCTGCTCCTGCTCCTTCTCCTTCTCTCCCCTCCCCCTCCTCCTTCTCTCCCCTCCCCCTCCTCCTTCTCTCCCCTCCCCACTCCTCCTTCTATTGCTCCCCTCCCTTTCCTTCCCCTAAACCTTCCCACACATTTGTTCTCATTATCCTTCAAATTCGTGGCCTCTTTTCTTCACTAATTGTTTCAGCATGCATATATGTATGTATGCACACCTAGGCATTCCTAAATATAACTGTTCAGTTTGTATATTGTACTTGTATGTGTGTTTTCAGGCTGCTTGGCACTGGACAACCAAGTGATGTTTTCTCCCCTGGAGAAGACCACCTCTCTGTTCCCAGCTTTCTTCACTTGCCTATAGTTGTTTTGTTGGGTTGAATCCCTTGGGCTTTTCTCATCCAGTTTTTTATGGCTGTTGGTGTCATCCTTGTTCAGCCAGTGTTTGGGCTGTTGTGTGGGTGAGACTTTGTGGGGGTGTAGCTTCTGATGTTACTAGGAGATAAATTCTCACAGGAAACTCCCTTGTCTTCTAGCTCTTACAGTCTTTCCGCTAAGTCTTCCACAGTGTTCCCTGAGGCTTAAGTTTACGAGTGTTTTGTGGATGTATTAAATTCTGACCCTTGACTTTATAACCCATCTGGAAGGCAAAGGGTCTAAGAGCACCTGTTCTGGGTGCATCAGAGTGGATGCTGATCCCACCATTTACTGCAGAATGACCCTAGTTATTTAACCTCTGAACGTAAGGATGAAAGGCCCGCCTGGGAGATAGTTTCAGGTGGTGCTGTGTTTAACAACTTTAATTGCTACTCAGGTGCTTGAGATCCCCCCACCCCAGCCATAGCTCACATTTGCATTTAACTATAATTTCTTTCCAAGAACTTCCTTACAGTAAAATATTGCTTTAAACTGGAGTAATATGTTCAAAGACAAAGTTTACTTTTTCTTTAATTTAATGCAAGTTATCTTTGTAAAGGTATGCTAATGTGAACTCCAGGTTCTAACTGTGATTGTCTTCCCTGTCGTTTGTAGGAGAATCCTCATCGACACTGGAGAGCCATCAGTTCCAGAATATATCAGCTGTTTAAAGCAAGCCTTGGCTGAGTTTGACACAGCAATCCAGGAAATCCTGGTGACACACTGGCACTCTGATCATTCTGGAGGCATAGTAGACATTTGTAAAAACATTAATAATGGTAAGCAGAAAACCATTTAGCATGCTTGAGAAATCGTTTATAATTTAAGTTTTCAACTATATTGATATTTCTTAATTGATACGTGAATACTGTCAATTTTAGCATGGGAAACTTTCCTTTCAAATCCTTTCTTCCTTCTGCCAGTGATAAAGCTAAGCTTTATGCTCTGTGACAACCACAGCTTCAGCCTTTAACAACTGTTGAGCATTTCCAGTTTGTCAGGTGCTGTGCTAAACACTTCCCAAGGGTGCTGGAAGGTTGATGCTGTTGGTGTCTCTTCCCAAGCAGATTCCCTGAGGCCTTAAGGTAACATTAAAGCAGCTGCTAAGACATGTGAAAATCCAAGCTATGTGTCAGTATATCGATAGTTTTCTTTCCCTGAAACCTACTTAATACTGACATCTTTCCTAGTCTTAAATCCTTTATTCTGCCATCACAGTTCTAGATTGAGAAAGCCACTGAACAATCATTCAGGCCCCTTCTGTGTGTCAGGTACTGGGCGTGGCACAAAGACAACAGCAGTGAACAGAAGCAGAAGGATGCTCCCAGCCAGGAGCTTCCACACATGAACACCCCTAAAGCAAAGCCCCCCAGCCTGATGCCACAGGTGGGAAGGGACCCTGCGCTACAGATGGTAGGCAAAGCACAAACACCTGGAAGTACAATATAAAATCACCTTTGGGCTTTCCGGAGAGAAAAAATCAGTTGTAGGTTCTATACAAAAGAACAAATATTTGTATAATTACCATTCAGATAATACAAAGAAATTAGAAGAGAGATTTGACACAGCTCTGTATAGCTACGAAAGTTTTAGTGCTTTTCTTGAGAAAGCTCTTGCTGTCTGCCCTCCTGGGCCTGCCTGAATCCACGGCGCTCTGCTTCTGCAGCCGTCTCCCCCGTGTCCCGTCTCCCCCGTGTCCCGTCTCCCCCGTGTCCCGTCTCCCCCGTGTCCCGTCTCCCCCGTGTCCCGTCTCCCCCGTGTCCCGGGAGCTGCACTCTTCTCCTTTCCCTTGCCCTGGGTGCTGCTTTGTAGTACTTACTGTTTAGTTGCTGCGAGGGCAGCGGTGGCTCAAGTACTATTCAGTGCTGGCTACCTGTATTTTTTTAAGCTACATGTATTTTATAGGCCGTACTAAAATATATAATTTTCATTTATACAGTTTCTTTGGCAATACAGAGTAAATGTGAAGCAACTGATAACAGACTTTTTTCAAAACCAACCAGTTTAGGTTTGGAGATTTTACTCAGCGGTTAAGAGTGTGTCCCACCCTTGCAAAGAACAGGAGTTTGGTTTACGGCACCTATGTCAGGCAGTTCACAACCTTATGTAACTCTGGCTCCAGGATCAGATGGTGTCTTGGGCATCAGATGCTCCTGTGGGCACCACACACATGTGGCATACATTCACACAGAAACATAGAAGAAAAAAAACAAAATCTCTAAATTAAAAACAGTCAGGATGAACCTCGCCTTTAATCACAGCACTCAGAAGGCAAAGGCAGATGGATCTCAGGGTTCAAGGCCAGTCTGGTCTACAGAAGGAGTTCTAAGACAGACAGGACTACCCTGTCTCGGAGGAAGGGAAAAGGACAGGATAAATGTTATTTCTCACTCTGTTCTCAGTGCCACTGCCCTAACCTTTATAAAGTCCAGTTGGACGGACTGTTGGCAGTCATCTCTTCCCCCACCCACCCCCACTCCCACAACGTATAGCTGCCATATTGATGGTCCTGTTAATACTGTCACCGATCTTACTAAAAACTGTCTAGAGCAAAGTGTGGACACTTCGCCCCTTCTTAGAACTGGGAACAAAACACCCATGGAAGGAATTACAGAGACAAAGTTTGGAGCTGAGACGAAAAGATGGTCCATCCAGAGACTGCCCCACCCAGGGGTCCATCCCATAATCAGCCACCAAATGCAGACACTATTGCATACACCAGCAAGATTTTGCTGAAAGGACCCTGGTATAGCTGTCTCTTGTGAGGCTATGCCAGTGCCTGGCAAACACAGAAGTGGATGCTCACAGTCAGCTATTGGATGGAACACAGGGCCCCCAATGGAGATGCTAGCGAAACTACCCAAGGAACTGAAGGGGTCTGCAACCCTATAGGTGGAACAACAATATGAACTAACCAGTACCCCCAGAGCTCTTGTCTCTAGCTGCATATGTAGCAGAAGATGGCCTAGTTGGCCATCATTGGGAAGAGAGGGCCCTTGGTCTTGCAAACTTTATATGCCCCAGTACAGGGGAATGCCAGAGCCAAGAAGTGGGAGTGGGTGGGTAGGGGAGCAGGAACGGGGAAGGTATAGGGGACTTTCAGGATAGCATTTGAAATGTAAATGAAGTAAATAGCTAATAAAAAAATTGGAAAAAAAAACTCCAGAGGCCACAGCGGCCAAGTTTAACACCTGCTCCCCTGTCAGCCGAGTCATCTTACCTATTCACGTGTCTCTTCCCAGCAGACAGCATTTTCATTAGACAAGATGACACTTCATCACAGCCACAGCGTACACGCGCTCGCTCCCAGGCCTCTCCTAATGTAATGCTGCTCTGTTCCCTGCCAGCCCTCACAGGGTACCTACCCACTGCTCATCCCACCAGTCTCAGCTTCCGTCCCAGACCCAGTCCTCTCTCGTCCCAGCTGAGCAGCCTCTTCAGCTCCAGGAATAGCCCCTGGAGTGAAAGTTTCACTTCCCCAGCTATGTCCAACTTCTGCTTTTATCCACAGTAGCTACTGTCCTGGTTAAACGGCTGACACTGCTGAGTGGTAAAGCCTTGGGTTTCTTTCTGTCAGTGAGGAGTCAGGCTTATGTATGTCAGCTGTCTGGGAGCCCTTTGAGCACTATCAGCCAAGTGGCCTTAGTGTTAACTGCTACCATGACTCTCAATGCTAAGCAGGCACCTAGAGAAAGGTGCTCAGCGCTCCATCCCACTGTCTCCCTGTCACCTCCTAGGGTACAGAATAGAAATGACTAGAAAGTCACAGCGGCTTTTATGTGGCCTAAAGGGTCATGGAGAAGACAACACTCTGGGAACATGTGAACTAGTTCCATTGCAGAGGTACAGTGCTTTAATCCTGTTGTCATGTCATCCGGATGCTAGGGTTTTATGCAGCCATTGGGGGTGTCACCTGTGTGAGGGCTGGTCTCTTAAACAGATAAACCATTCAGAGTATGACTTAATATATTTACATGTTTTATGACTAGACACCACCTATTGCATTAAAAAACTTCGACGGAATCCTCAGAGAGAAGAAATTATAGGAAATGGAGAACAGCAATTTATTTATATAGAAAACGGAGACGTGGTTAAGGCCGAGGGAGCCACTCTCAGGTAACTAAACAGCCCTAACTTACAGCCTGTGTATATGTGTTATAAAGAAGGATGAAGACAGGTCGGTATGTTTGCCTGCATGTGTGAAGAATCATGAATACAGAAGAAATCTGACACGTTTAGTGCTCTCAGGAAAGAGAAAGAAAGGGCTTGCGCACAAAACCAGGAAACAAATACCCTTCACTCCTTCTGCTCTCTTTTTAATTGTTCTTGGTGTTGTTTAAATTCATACCACTGTTGAGAAATACAAACTTGAGAATACTGGGTACAGGCGTGATTGCTCGTAGACATGGGAGGCTGAGTCAGGCGTGTGCCATGAGTTCAAGGTCAGTCTCTGCTACCTAATAAGTTCCAGGATGGCTTGGTCACAGCAGAAGATCCTGACTCAAAAAAGGAAATTACTTTAAAACTTAACGTTCCTCCTTGAGTGAATCAAGGAACTACCTGAACCTCAATGTAGGGCCTTTCCCAGTGTTCCACTTCAGAAAAAAAAAAATAAGTAAATACTCTTGGGGTCATCCTATTTCAGAGAGAAAGTCTTTCCTGCTCTGATTTTTTGAGACAGTCCTCAGTCTCTGTCTGGTCTTGCCTTCCAATCTCAGAGCACCCACTGTGCTCTGCACTGGGATGTTATTCAGAATTACTTTTAAACTTTAACTGTTTTTCACCTTTACCATTTCCCTGACCTCTCATCAAACTCGGTTAGATTTTGCCCCAAAAGTATTTGTCAAGGGCTGCACTGTCAGTCCAGGGCAGCACTGTCAAGGGTAGCACTGTCAGTCAAGGGCAGCACTGTCAAGGGTAGCACTGTCAGTCAAGGGCAGCACTGTCAGTCAAGGGCAGCACTGTCAGTCAAGGGCAGCACTGTCAGTCAAGGGCAGCACTGTCAGTCAAAGGCAGCACTGTCAGTCAAGGGCAGCACTGTCAGTCAAGGGCGGCACTGTCAGTCCAGGGCGGCACTGTCAGTCAAGGGCAGCACTGTCAAGGGTAGCACTGTCAGTCAAGGGCAGCACTGTCAGTCAAGGGCGGCACTGTCAAGGGCAGCAAGGTGCTCAATGGGTAAAATGTTTGCTGCCAAGCTTGATGACCTGCGTTCAGTCACTCAGGCTACATAATAGAAGGAGGAACCAACTCCTAGAAGATGTCCTACCACCTCCATATACACCATGCCCCCACCCAGCACCCACATATAAATAAACATGTAATTATGAACAATTAAAATGAAGCACTTGCTGGAGCTGTTCCTTTTCCTGTCTCCTGCTGTTACATCCTCCCTAACAGGCAGTCTCCAGCCTTTCCCCTTTCTAGTCTCCCTCTACCCTTGTCACTAGAACCTGTGATGATTCCCACTAGCCACAAGATGTTCAGTTCCATGGTCTAGCCCAAAACAACGTTTCTGGTCTTAATTCCATCTACCTCTCTCACAGACCCGGAGAACTGTATGTAAATTCCTGTGGCATGTTCTGTCTCGCCTTTGTTTATATCCTCCCTTTCCACAGGCTTTTCTCCCTGGTAAACTACTGTTTTCCCAGCTCACCAGTTACCTTGAATACCCTTTCTGAGCAGAATTCCTCCTTTCTCCAGCTCTCTTACCATTCTTGCTGTTTCATTAAAGCACTTTGTGTCTGTGAGTAGGTATCTTCTCAGCTGACAAGTCACAGTAGTAGTTAATGCCAGTTGTCACAGCTAGATAGCTTAGAAATACAATGGTTCAAATATCAAAAACATTTCTCAGGTATATTAGGTCCAAAAAAAAAAAAAAAAAAAAACCACCTTCCTGATTTGTGAGTGGCCTTCAGGGGCTCAGCAGGAGTGGGTTGATGGTTGCTTTGATCTTGTGATTCTACACTCCTCTGCTCTTGGCTTCCAAGGTCCACACACGTACAGCACATAGAAAAGAACAAGGAGAAAGTTTTATGTAGGAGGTTTCATGGGCCAAGCTTTCTGTTACATTAGCTATACCGTCAGTCATGTTTCATACCTGAATGTAGAGATTCAGAGATGTGTAGTTTAACTTTATGCCCAAGAGAAAGAAGAAATAAATAGGATTGATAATTAGCTAGTCATCTTCTTACACAGGTGTGGTGGTTTGAATATCCTTGGCCCATGGGAAGTGGTACAAATTAGGAGGTGTGGCCTTTCTGGAGTGAGTGTGGCCTTGTTGAAGGAAGTGTATCACTATGGAAGCAGGGCTTTGAGGTCTCATATATATGCTCAAGAGTGACCAGTGTGACAGTCTCCTCTTGGCTGCCTTTGGATCAAGATATAGAACCCTTTGCTCCTCCAGCACCATATCTGCATACATTCTGCCACGCTTCTCACCATGATAATAATAGATTAAACCTATGAAGCTGTAAGCCAGCCCCAATTAAATGTTTGCCTTTATAAGAGTTGTCTTGGTCATGGTGTCTCCTCACAGCAATAAAAACCAAACTAAGAGAACAGGCATATTCCAAATTCACCTTTGTATCCTCATGAGGTCCCTAGCACATGGAAGGCACTGAGCATCCTACAAGTAGTATCTCTAAATAATAGGTAAGTGACGCACTGTTGAACATGAAAGGAAAATGAAACGAGCGTCCACTGCACTCTTCCAAACTTGTGTCTTCTTTGTGCCAAGGTGCCAGTGGGTTTTAAAGCTCACTGCTATAATTTATATTCCAGCTAGCTTGGGGTAGGTTTCTTAAAAATAACAAATATGCACACACACATGGAATGGACTCAGCGGCATGGTATTTGCTGAGCACCTAAGATGCCTCTGGTTTTAATTCCTAGTGCTGTATAAAAACAATAGCAGCAAAATACATAAGAGATAGGTGGGTAATTGATTGAATTTTCTCATAATAATAAAGGGAAATAAATATTGTCTTTTTCTCTTGCTGTGACAAACAGTATGACCAAGGCAAGTTGTAGAAGAAAACATGTAATTCAGCTTATGTTTTCAGGGGGTTAGAGTCCATGATGGCAGAGCAAAGGCATAGAGGCCGGGACAACAGAGAGCCTGCGTCCTGGTCTGCAAACAGAAAGCAGAAATGGCTCAGCCAATATGTCTCCTAAGCTGAGTCTTGTTTTTGTTTTTGGAGACAGAGTTTCTCAGTGTAGCCATAGCTGTCCTGGAGCTCACTCTATAGACCAGGCTGGCCTCTAACTCATAGAGATTCCTCTGCCTGTGCCTCCCACATGCTGGGATTAAAGGTGTGAACTACCATGCCCGGCTTTTTAAAAGCCTTTATAGTTTCAATATTTAATATTAATGCTTTGGTTAATTTTTATTTTTTGACAAAGGGGAAATTCCAGCTTATTTCATTTTCTTAAATACTGTTATTTAAAAGTGAATTTGTCAAATGTCCTACAAATTCTAGAGAGATAAGTTTGTTGGTTTTGTCCATAGCTTCAATATGTTTCTGCATTTTTACAGTACTGAAACACAGTTGGACTTTTCTATATTTTATTGGTTCAATGTGTTTCTTATTCTGTTTGCTAATCTATCTGTTACTGCTTTCTAATAGTACTAGTGAGTTGGGTAATATACTAGTCAAGATTCTCCAAAGACACAGAATAAAAATTTGTTAGAATACAATTTATTTAAAAGTCAACAGTGGAGAGGGAAGCCCCAAATGAGAGTAACAGAAGGAAGGTTGACTGTAATTAGGGAAAAGCCAGTCTAGACAGGATGGAGCTTGGTAGAAGGTAGACCACCAGAAGAAGGTCCTCCTGGAAAAAGAAATTGAGGAAATTCCTGGTGCTTTAAGAAAGGAAGAGGAGCCAGGGGGTTGTGGGGCATGCTTTTAATCCTTGAACGGGAGGGGGGGAAGGGTGAAGGGAAAGCACATTTGGATCTTTGAGTTTGAGGCCAGCCTGGTCTACAGAGTAAGTTCCAGGACAGCCAGGGCTATGCAGAGAAACCTTGTCTTGAAAAAAAATAATAAAGTGGGGGGTGGGGAATAGAAGCAGAAGAGGGAGGGATAGGGGGGCATTTTTTCAGTGGTTAAATCATTACAAGAATAGGCACTGAATATAACTGAACCAGCTGATAAACTATGCTTATTTGCCCTTTTCTTCTCCTGCAGTTAACCATGGTCCCTCTTGAGTAGTTTTCTGTGTACTTTCCAGTAATTCAACTCTGGTTACACAGGTCTTCCAGGGTGTATAATGTGTCAGGGATTCCCTCAGTCATAGCTTCCAGATGAACCTTCCCTCTGAGCCTCCTGACTTCTGGTATGCTTCATGTCATCTGGACAGCTTTCCTGCTGGCCTCCTGTGAGGTCACTGCAAACTTCCTGCACTCTTCCCAATGTTGGATCTTTAATTTCCTGGGACCCCCAACGTTACTGCACCCCTTCCTTTAGAAAATTCATGCCTAATGACTTCTAAAAATAGAGTGAATTGTTGATCACTTCCATATCTAAACATGTCTTTGAAAGTGCAGCTCTAGGCTGGGATGTCAGTGGTGTGGCTGACATGCATAAGGCCTTGGGAAATTAAAGCCTAATTTGGTTTAAGAAATGCTGGATGAGTTCCACATTATAGGTAGAAGTATGAAGAAATGCTAGATGAGTTCCACATTATAGGTAGAAGTATGAAGAAATGCTAGATGAGTTCCACATTATAGGTAGAAGTATGAAGAAATGTTGGATGAGTTCTACATTATAGGTAGAAGTATGAAGTTTTGCTGTGTTGCTCAGCAAGATGGCTACAGGCAGTAACGTACTGTGTGTTTGAAAGGATTTTTAAATGCTTTTACCATAAATGATCATGTTGATGAAATTAGATGTTTAATCTTAACTATTATACATATATTTAATAAATACAAGCCTTTCTGAATCCTGAGCTTTCTTGTTACCTATTTTCTGTGCTGGGGTATAGGGGATTGGGGGAGATTCCTTTTTAACCATCCTTTCCTAAATTTCAGTTATAGCTTAATGAGTTTGTAATTCTATGTCCTGGTAAAGAGAAAACCACTCATGACCTTTGTTTTATTTTGTTTGTTTGTTTTGGTTTTTTTTTTTTTCCCAAGACAGGGTTTCTCTGTATAGCCCTGGCTGTCCTGAAACTCACTTTGTAGACCAGGCTGGCCTCGAACTCATAAATCCACCTGCCTCTGCCTCCCAAGTGCTGGGATTAAAGGTGTGCGCCACCACCGCCCGGCTGACCTTTGTTAATGTGAACAAAAGTTAATTGAAGGGAGCCATGAAAATAGAAACAGGGACCATTCCTGTTGGGGTCTCACTATGGAATAGAGGGATTGGGCTCTACCACAGTTTAGTAAGGATGAGTGGGGCATGAGCTAAGGATGGGCACATGGGAGGTAACTAAGAAGAAACCAGGCATAAGGAGATTTCCAACTAACTCAGCTTGACAGGATCATTGCTAACGGCAAGGCCTATGATGAGATACAGGAGGTCCGCCGTCAACAGCAGAGCATTTCTTCTGACCTGTCTTGTTCACATTAGCTTCCCCCAGGACTCAGGAAAACTCAGGGTTAGGCCAAGTCAGCATAGCAGAGAGGTGTCCTCCTCCATCTTCTTTATAGGGTCCCTGGCTAGGTTGGAAAATAGAATTGGCAAAGACAGAATTAATGTTTTTATGAGGCAGTGAAGGCTTCTGAAATAAAGATCCAGCTTACTGAGAAACTACAAGTTTTTACTGTTTAGTGGAGTCGTCATAGGGAAGTGTAACTGGACAAAAGACTTGAGCTAGGGCGTCAGCCTAGGGAGTTCTGCCCAACATCTGTTCAGAATTTCCATCAAAAGTGAGCCTACCTTTACCTGAGTATAAAGCTGGTGTCCTCAGGAAAGGCAGAGCATTCCTAGGTTTGCAAACGAGTTAAGGGGAGAAGGCATTGTGGGGTCAGAGAAAGCTCCCTCATGCCCTCTGCTTTACCTACTCAGGATGCTGGAGGTGCCATGTTTCCAAGTTGCCTGCTCCAAGCCGTCGTTGGAAGAACTCCTGGAGGCTGGAGAGGTGGCTCAGTGATGAGGGCACCAGCTGCTCTTGCAGCAGACCACGGTTAGGTTTCCAGCATCCACAAAATGGCTCACCCACCTGCACATGAAGTTCGAGGGGATCCTATCCTTTGTTTTGAACACTGTAGACACTAGTACAATTTCTAAAAGAAAAAGAATTCATGGGACCCTGACCAAGGTTTTCACCATAGGATCTTGATCAACCCCAAGTAGGACATTTTAGTCTGGAAATAGGGCTTTACGTTCTAAACCTTGTCTTGGGGCTGTGTGTGATCGCATTCTCTCCCTGTTCCACGGTTGGTTGATTTGCTCACAGTCTGTTGTTTGCTCAGAT
Source organism: Mus minutoides (assembly GCA_902729485.2). Lineage (NCBI taxonomy): Eukaryota > Metazoa > Chordata > Mammalia > Rodentia > Muridae > Mus > Mus minutoides. The sequence goes on from LR749599.1 coordinate 2,074,384, forward strand.
ACAGTGCTCATCGCTCAGGTCCTTCCTTCTGTGGCTCTCGTGACTACACCTGGGCCGTGTGCAGACTCTGTCTGTGTCTGCAGACTTGTCCCAGCGTTCCTCCTACACCAGCCTAGTTTGGGGGTTTGGTTGACATTTCTCTTTTCTTGCTGATGGTTTTATGGTCAGCGAGGTTTGTTTTACATATTTATGGTTTGTTGCTTCTAAATTTCTTTGCTTTTTCTTATCCACCATCTGCAATGTGAGAGATATTTCTTTCTTTTCTTTTTTTTTTTTTTAGTTTTTCAAGACAGGGTTTCTCTGTGTAGCCCTGGCTGTCCTGGAACTCACTCTGTAGACCAGGCTGGCCTCGAACTCAGAAATCCCCCTGCCTCTGCCTCCTGAGTGCTGGGATTAAAGGCGTGCGCTACCACGCCCGGCTGAGATATTTCTTTTAATTATCTTAATTACCCTCTCATGTTTTCTGATTTTCTTCTGATGAAAAGTGTAGAGCTATTTGTGAGTCCTGAGAACTGGGAGGACAGAGAGTTGGCATGAACCTCATGGTAGCATAATCAAGGTGAACTTTATTGGGGACCCATTTTTGACACCTTAGGCTTTTGCTAAGGTAGTAAATAACTTAGAAAAGGCTTTTTTGACATCTTGGTAAAGGTAAAGACCTCAATAACAGCAACACATGAAAAATGATGACCGAATGGCATTGGCCAGTGTTCAGGAATCTTCATTTCTCGGTGTGTTATCTCTGCTCCACCTGAGCCTGTTCCATCAGCGGGCTTAGGGTACTTGTCACACGACTCAAAGAATACAACTTGTGTATGTGGCAGGTTTCAATTCTGCTTGAGGTTTGTTTGTTTGTCTGTTTGGGATTTGGGGTGTGGAGGAATGAATCCAGGACCTCACGTGTTCAGGTGTTCTGCCTCTGAGCTCTAGCCACGGCCTGAATATTTGTCAAACACGTTTCCAATATTTTTTAACCACCTTTCCCCTAATGTCCCCTCATCTTCCAGGTTCCTGATACCCCAAATGCTCAGCTTTCAGGGGCTCCTGCTAGGTAATCCCCAGCTTTCTCTGCCCACTTAGCACTCAGCTTTCTGGTGACTGCTACTACTGTCAACTGCTCTCATTCAGCTGTGCCCATCCTGTCCATTCTTTTCATCCCTGTTGGGATTACAGCTTTACCCAAAAAAAAAAAGAAAAAGAAAAAAAAAAGAAAAACAAAGCAAAACAAACACCTTTTCTGGGGTTTTAGAAGGAAAACATGTAGATATGCACTCTACTGTCTCTAATCAAGAAACCCACATTGAGCTGGGTGTGGTGGCACACGCCTTTAATCCCAGCACTTGGGAGGCAGAGGCAGATGGATTTCTGAGTTTGAGGCCAGCCTGGTCTACAGAGTGAGTTCCAGGACAGCCAGGGCTACACAGAGAAACCCTGTCTCAAAAAACAAACAAACAAAAAACCCACATTGAGTCCATAAATATTAAATATAAATATGCAGTTATATTTGCCCTATTCCCCTAAATAGGTCATTATTGAGAGTTTTATTTAAAATATTTCAAGAATATACAAGTCTATCTAAATCAGACAGAGGAAGGTAATTGAGTTAGTCTCTTATAAATAAATTTGAGCTAAATAAAATTAAATTTGAGCAGTATTTGTCAGAATTTACTGCTGTCTTCTGCGATTCACTCATGTACAGTGGAAAGGTTAGTGGAACCTACCTTGGAGCCCTGTCAGGGTTAGGTGTGCATCACCCACAAGCAGCTGGGTCAGTGCCAAGACGAGGAAAGCTGGGTTGTAAAACCAATGTCACTAAGAACTGCAAACTGCAAGCAGATAGTGGAGAAAAACAAGGGCCCTGCTCATCAGGAGCCTGAATGGTAAACAGGAAAACAGGGTGCAAGCTGTAAAATACAAGTGTGACTCACTGTGTATCACATGGAGAGCAAGTGTGACTCACCGTGCACCACATAGAGCAAGTGTGACTCACTGTGCACCACATAGAGAGCAAGTGTGACTCACCATGTACCACATGGAGAGCAAGTGTGACTCACCATGTACCTCATGAGGAGCAAGTGTGACTCACCATGCACCACATAGAGAGCAAGTGTGACTCACCGTGTATCACATGGAGAGCAAGTGTGATTCACCGTGTACCACATAGAGAGCAAGTGTGACTCACCGTGCACCACATAGAGAGCAAGTGTGACTCACCATGTATCACATGGAGAGCAAGTGTGACTCACCGTGTACCACAGGGAGAGCAAGTGTGACTTGACTTACCATGCACCACATAGAGAGAAAGTGTGACTTGACTCATTGTGCACCACATAGAGAACAAGTGTGACTCACTGTGTACCACATGGAGAGCAAGTGTGACTATGTACTACATGGAGAGCAAGTGTGACTCCCAGTGCACCAGCTGAGACATGAACAGGTGATTTGCAGAACAAACTAGACTTTAGCTCTTCGTTTACTATTGGTCTGGCTATAAAACTTAATGTGAATATAAATAAAAAGCTCTTAAAGACATTTTTCATGTTACTTAAAGATATCATAATCTGTTCATAAGTTTAAGGGATTTTTGATACCAAATATTAGTCATAGGCCATCCTGGGTTTCATCATGACGTTTACACCCACTTATGGAATCTCATATTCACCCTCTTACATCCTCCTTCCTTTTACTGTCCCACTCTGCTGCTCCTTTCCTTCTGCCAACTAGTCCTCTCCTTCCACCTCCTTTCTCCCCGTCCCAGCCGCCCCTCCGTCAGGATGTGTGGGTGTGCGGGCAGGTGGTCAGGATTGTTTACAGGAGCCTGGGTGGTGGAGTTAGAGTTTGGGCAACTAAATTAGTGGCTGCACTACCAAAGAAAAGCATAGATTAAGTTCTTAATATCCATAATTAGACTTGGTTAAGGTTTTTATTTGATTCTAAAGGCTTGTTTATCTTTGTTTCTGAGGCACATTGTTTTAAATATTTATATGGCTTACAATACTCTTTACATTAATTGGCTTCTTATTTGATGTTTTATAATCTGTTTGAGTATTTTACTTTTACTTTTATTTATGTATGTGCACTGTATACACATGCCTGTCAGCTGCAGAGGCCAAAGAGGGTATTGGGTTCCCCTGTACTCAGAGGTACAGAGACTTGTAATCCACAGTGAGTGCTGGGACCCAAACTTTGGTCCTCTTCCAGAGCAACAGACACTCCTGACTCCAGCCTCTACACTGACTTAAAAATATGTGGAAACAGCTGGGCGTGGTGGTGGCGCACGCCTTTAATCCCAGCACTTGGGAGGCAGTGGCAGGCGGATTTCTGAGTTCGAGGACAGCCTGGTCTACAAAGTGAGTTCCAGGATAGCTAGAGCTACACAGAGAAACCCTGTCTCGAAAAACCAAAAAAATATGTGTGTGTGTGTGTGTGTGTGTGTGTGTGTGTGTGTGTGTGTGTGTAAAAAAATATATTTCTCTAAAATTTTTATATAAATACTATTAGAGTGAAGTTTTAGTTTTGGAACATGTAGCATTGTACCAGCTATTATGTAGAGAGCTTCGGGATTTACCTATAGAAATTTAATAATGTAGAGAAATACAATGAAGTGAATGAAAACTTTAAAACCACAGTTTTGCCAGGCGTGGTGGTGCACGCCTTTAATCCCAGCACTTGGGAGGCAGAGGCAGGCGGATTTCTGAGTTCGAGGCCAGCCTGGTCTACAAAGTGAGTTCCAGGACAGCCAGGGCTACACAGAGAAACCCTGTCTCGAAAAAACAGAAAAAAAAAAACCAAAACAAAACAAAAAACACAGTTTTGTTTTTTCATTGTTAGCATGCAGAATTGAAAAGTTACGTTCTGAAAGCTGGTTGTGGTGGCGCATTCCTTTAATCCCAGCACTCGGGAGGCAGAGGCAGGCAGATTTCTGAGTTTGAGGCCAGCCTGTTCTATAAAGTGAGTTCCAGGACAGCAGGGCTATACAAAGAAACCCTGTCTCGAAAAAAACAGAAAAAAAAAAACCAAAACAAAACAAAAAACACAGTTTTGTTTTTTCATTGTTAGCATGCAGAATTGAAAAGTTACGTTCTGAAAGCTGGTTGTGGTGGCGCATTCCTTTAATCCCAGCACTCGGGAGGCAGAGGCAGGCAGATTTCTGAGTTCGAGGCCAGCCTGTTCTATAAAGTGAGTTCCAGGACAGCAGGGCTATACAAAGAAACCCTGTCTCGAAAAAACAAAAGAGAGAGAGAGAGAGAGAGAGAGAGAGAGAGAGAGAGAGAGAGAGAAGTCACGTTCTTATCTAGAAGCGCTGTTCTTGAGTCATCTTGGTTTTCATGTTTTCCAAATTTGTTGTAATTATCTTATTTATAAAATAAGAAGAAAATATGTCATTAAATGTGTACTTCTGGATAAGAAACATGATCTAAGAATAGGAGATATTTGTCTGGGGTCAGTTTTTCACAAGCAACCCCTGGGGAAAATGAAATTCCCTCCTTGGCAGCATGTGTTGATGTCTTGTCTACAGGTGACAGAATTGTTCCCTTCTCAACATTTTGCCCAAGTGTAAGAATTCATACTTTTGGTTTCTTGTTCATAACTGTGTTCTTACCTAGAGTTTTGTACACTCCTGGCCACACTGATGATCACATGGCTTTACTCCTGGAAGAGGAAAATGCCATCTTTTCTGGGGATTGCATCCTAGGAGAAGGGACGACAATATTTGAAGACCTCTATGATTATATGAACTCCCTAAACAACTTACTAAAAATCAAAGCTGACATTATATATCCAGGTGAGTGATGTCTTTTGATTTCGAAAACCATTCTTCTACCATGCTGAGGAATGTCCATTTGGATTACCTCTGAGATGAGAGAGAGAGAGAGAGAGAGAGAGAGAGAGAGAGAGAGAGAGAACGTGGAGGCTTTTATTAGCATAAGTACTAGGTTCCGTGATGGCATCTTCATGCATGTATTATATAGCAGACCTTTAGGGGACAGCATTACTCTTTTCTACACCCCTCTTTGCAACTTTCATTTACTTAAAGATTTTATGTTTTAATATGTGTTTTGGGAGTGCATATTAGTGCAGTGTCCATGGAAGTCAGAAGAGGGTGTCAGATGCCCTGGAGCTGGAGTTGCAGGCAGTTGTTAGCTTCCTGACTTGGGTGCAGGAAATAGAACCCAAGTCTTCTGTAATGGTAGTATATGTTCTTAACCTGTAAACCATCTCTCCAGCTCCTCATTGCTCTTTTTTTTCTGCATATGAGTGAAACATGATGGTTAACTTTCAGAGGTTGACATAATGCGATCCACCCATTTTCCCAGCAGATAATATGATTTCATTCATTATAGTATAGTAATATTCTACTGCATATAAATATTTCTTTCACTTTCTTTCATCTACTGACAAGCACCTATGCTGATTCCAGAACTTGCTATTGCAATTAGTGCCAAGATAACATGGACATTTAGGTATTTCTCTTGGCATGAAATTGTTGGTTTTGTTGGGTATATATACCCAACAGTGGTACAGCTAGATCATGTGATAGTACTATTTGCAAGTAAATTGGTTGGTTGGTTTGGTTGGTTGGTTGGTTGGTTGGTGGTTGGTTATATTGGGTTGGTTGGTTGGTTGGTTGGTGGCTGGTTGGTTTGGTGTGGTTGGTTGGTTGGTTATATTGGGTTGGTTGGTTATATTGGGTTGGTTGGTTGGTGGCTGGTTGGTTAGGTTTGGTTGGTTGGTTGGTTGGTTGGTTGGTTGGTTGGTTATATTGGGTTGGTTGGTTGGTTGGTTGGTTATATTGGGTTGGTTGGTTGGTTGGTTGGTGGCTGGTTGGTTGGTTGGTGGGTTTGGTTGGTTGGTTGGTTGGTTGGTGGTTGGTTGGTTTGGTGTGGTTGGTTGGTTGGTTGGTTATATTGGGTTGGTTGGTTGGTTGGTTGGTTTGAGTTCAGTTGGGTTGGTTTTTTGGGTTGGTTGGTTTTCTTTTTTATAGTATTGAGGATGGAACCCAGGGACTTGCACATGTTAAGCAAGTACACTGCCTCCAAGCTCTCCCCCAGCTCCATTTTTCATTTCACAGGGACCATCTTATTTCTGTATTTACCACACCAATTTAGTTTCATTAGCAGCATTTAAAGGTACTTTTTCTTTATATCCTAACTAACATTTCTTGTTTTTTTCTTTTCTGAAGATAGCTCTTCTGACTGGAATGAAGTAAAGTCTCAGTATAGTCTGGATTTTCATTTCTCTGGTGGCTGATGGTATTACATATTCTTTTCAAGTATTAGCTACTTGTACCTCTTTTGAAAATTGCTTCTTTAAAGCAATTTTGGGTATGATGATGTGTGCTGCAACCCTAGTACTTAAGGCAGTAAGATACATGATAAATTACTATAAATTCAAGGCTAGCTTCAGTAACCTAGAAGATACTAAGCCAGGCAGGACAATGTAATAATATCCAGTCTATTCATTTTCCCACTTACTGACTGCATTATTTGTTCTTTTGGTGTTTTGTTATTGTGGGTGCGTGTGTGTACATATGAGAGAGAGAGAGAGATTGAGAAATGGACCAACCAACCCATGCCGGATCAGTGACTGGCAGAGTTCCTCTCAGTCTATAGGCTTTCTTCACACTGCTGAGTGTTTCCTTCTTGGCACAGAATTAGTTTTTTGAGACAGAGTTTCTCTCTGTAGCTCTAGCTGTCCTGGAATTCACTCTGAAGACCAGGCTGGCCTCAAACTCAGAGATCCACCTGCCTCTGCCACCACCGCCCAGCTGGCACAGAGGGCTTTAATCACACCTCTTCATTAGTTCTTGCCCATTTCCTTGAGCTGTAGAGTCCTTTTCAGAAGTCTCTCCATGTTTTCCTTTTAGAGTATTTACCCCAATTTTAGCTCGAGTGGTTTCAAAGATCCATGTCGTACAACAAGATTCTTGATCCATTTGGGGTGTTATGGTTTGGTTTTTTGGCTTTTTGTTTTGTTTTTTGGTACAAAGTGAAAGATCACTCTTGTTTTATTCTTCAGCATGTGTATATCCAGGTTCCCTCACTGTTTGCTGAGGAACTGTCTTTTCAACATTCTGTTGGCTCAGTAGCATAGCTATGGGGTTTACTTTGGGGTCCTTCATTAGGCTGGGTATCAAGTTTTGTACTAGAACCAAACTGTTTTGGCTGCAGTAGCTCTGTAGAGTAGTTTGAAATCAGATACTGTGATACCATCCAGCACTGCTCAAGGTTGCTTTGGTTATTTGGGGTCTTTTGTTAATAAACTTGATAACTGCTCTTTCTGGTTAGATAAAGGATGTTGACAGAATTTTAATGGAGATTTGCACTGAATCTGTTTACAATTTTGGGTAATATGGCTGTCTTCACAATATCAACTCTGCCAATTCATAAACACACACAGATCCATGTCTTCTTCCAGTTATTTCTACAGTGCTTTATAGTTTTTATTATAGAGGTCTTTCATATCTTTCATTAGGTTTGTTCCTAAGGTTTGGTGTGGTTTTCTTGGCTTTGTTGTTGTTGCTGCTGCTCCTGCTGCTGCTGTTGATCAAGAGCAGGGAAGAGGTTACTGTGAGTGAGATTATTTTCCTGTTGTTTAGCTGACCGGGCTTTCTCCTTTAGGTCTTAGCGCATTGAATCATGTTGTCTTCAAGGAAAGATAAGCCGGGCCCTTCTTTACATTTGCATCTTCTTTCATATACTTATTTGTTGCACTGGGATCACAGTACCTGACAGAAACAACAACAGATAAAGACTTATTTTGACTCAGAGCCATAGAAGGTTTTAGGCCATCATGGCAGGGAAGACCTAGTGGGCCAGCTCCATACGTGGTAGCCAGACAGTACAGCAGGGAATATTCACACCTGGGAAGCAAAAGGTGACAAGAACCAGGAGCCATAAATGACTTGGAAAGGTGCACTCCTAGTGACTGACTTCTGCTATATAGCCCGCCTCTGAAAGATCCTATGTTCGCCCAAGGAAGCACCATTAGCTGCAGACAAGGATAAGCCTGTGGGAATGGTCACACTCAGACCACACCTGCATCTCTTTCTCTTTGCTTATTGACCCAGCTAAGAATTCAAACACTGTAGCCAGGTGCTGGGGGTGCTATGCCTTCGAGCCCAGCACTTGAAAAGCAGAGGAAGGCCGATAGATCTCTGTAAGTTCAAGGCCAGCCTGGTCCATAGTAGGATTATCAGGACAGCCAAAGCTACACAGAGACACCTGTCTCTCTAAAAACAAGCAAACAAACAAAAGAATTCAGTACTATATTGAATTAGAGTAGACAGTGGACATCCTTGTCTTGTTATTGAGTTTAGAGGAAATGCTTTGGTTTTCCCTAGTTTGTGTGTTAGCCACTAAACTTGTCATACATTACCTTTATTATTCTCACTCCTAACCTGCATTCTGCAGGGCTTTTATCATGGAGGGATGCTGAATTTGTCCACTTTTTTTTCTTCGGATGTGACATTGAGTCATTGTCCTGGGTTCTTCTGTCAGGGGCCCACAGTGCTACTTCTCTCCTATTTCCCACTACAGATCTCTGCTTGTTTCTATCTTCTCATTTCAATTGTGCTATGTCACATATACTAGAATTTCTTTTTGATGTTCCAATTTAACAGACTGGGTTTACAGAATACTGTGCAGTGGTCTGAAGTTCAGGGGTGTCCAGCAGTATTCTTTCTCATGTTCAATTTTATTAAATTTTTTCTCCTCCTTTGGCTAGTTTGGCTAAGAGTTTGGGAATCTTATCCTTAGGGGGAAAAGCAGTTCTTTGGTTGATGTTTTGTGTTCTTTGTCTCTATTTCTTAGTCATGACTTTATTCTCTGAACTGCTATTTCTATTGATTAATCTTGGGTTTGAGTTATTTTAAGATGTCAGGGTACTTACCTTGCTTATTTGATCTAAATCTCTGGATTTTTAATGTTTATTTACATTCATGTGTGTGTGTGTGTGTATGTGTGTGTGTGTGTGTGTGTGTCACACGCGTGGAGGTCAGAGGACAACTCTCAGGGTTGGTTCTCCTTGCACCGTGTGGGTTCTGGGGCTCACACTCAGGTCATCGGGCTTAATGGCAAGTGCTGTTGCCCACTGAGCCATCTTACCAGCTCCTCTCTGATTTTTTAATGTAGAACTTTCATGGCTGTTGTGTGACTTCTCCTGAAGAGATTCGGATTACTTTAGCTCATGCTTGCAATGGGATGCAAACTCTGTAAGGGTCACTTCACTGGGTGTATGATAAACTCAGATGGCTGACAGTTTCTTAGTCTTATGGCCTGAAATGCATCAGGCTGTGCTCCCAGGCCTTTGAGATCCTGCTGACAAGTCTGCTCTTATTCTAACATTTTCCTTTGTAACTTGACATGACCTGCACAGGTTCAGCACTCTTTAATTGGTCCATACTCTGGGCATTTTCAATATAGTATGACATGGAAAGGCTGTTTTCTGGTCAAGGTTTGTTTTTTTTTGGGGGGGGGGGCGATTCTAAATGTCTCCTGTCCTTGAATGTGTATTTCTTTCCCTACATTTGGGGATTCTTCTGCTGTAACATCCCTAAGGTAGATTATATGTGTCTTAGTTTCTTTTCTTTCTTCTTTTTCTTTTCTTTTTGGTTTTTCGAGACAGGGTTTCTCTGTGTAGCCCTGGCTGTCCTGGAACTCACTTTGTAGACCAGGCTGTCCTTGAACTCAGAAATCCGCCTGCCTCTGCCTCGCGAGTGCTGGGATTAAAGGCGTGCGCCACGACGCCCGGCTTAGTTTCTTTTCCGCACTACACATGCATAGGTTTGCAGTCTTCATCTGGCCCAGAGTCTTGAGTGTTGTGGCCTTGGTTTTTGTTTTCAGTCTTACTGATATTCAAATGTAATAATTTCTCAATGTCTTCAGTCCCTGATGTTCATTCCTGCTAGCATTTCTTCTTCCGTTGGGACTTACCTGCTTATGTTCAGGAGCCACTGCTAGCCCCGAGGTCTCAGCTAAGTGGGTTCTCACTTCTTCCAGAGGTCCCCCAATTTTTATACCCAGCAATGGCAAGTTTCCAAGCCAAGACTTAGGGAACTCAGCAATTTGAGTGCCGATCTCAGTGCCTCCAGGTGCTGCCAAGTACTGGAGCACCTTGCAGGAAGCAGGTGTGAGGGGAACCCAGCCTTAGAGCTGTCAGTCCTGCCTGGACACATGTACAAATGGAGCTCCTAAGGCCAAGCAGTTGTTGGCCAAGGGACCACAGCTTTCCATGAGTGATAAGTTCCTCAACCCCACAGAGCAGGGCCACCGGTGACCCCAACAGTCTCTTCCTATTCTCTGAACATGCAGGCAAATCCAAGTTTCCACCTGCTCTCACTATTGCTTCTTTCAGTCTTCTTCCACACAGACAGACACCATGGCAGCCTGTCCCCCAGCTTGCTAACTTGGGGTTATTTCTTGATTTCATGTCCAGTATAACTCAATCTCAAGCAATAAGCCCCTCTCAAGATTGCCCCGGGCTGTAACACTCCAAGATGTGGAAGCAGACTAAGAGGTCAGTGCTTCTCCATCTGCTGCGACATAGAAGTCTCGGTCACACCAGATCCCTAAGGTGGATTTAAGGCCTTCCAAAACTGTGGGTCTCCTCTCCTCCAGCCAAGGCTGTCCCGTTGCGGCCATGAGGACTGTCTCCCTTCCCTGTGGCTGCAGCATCAGCTTCTCTCCTCAGGAGTTGGGGTGGAACTGAGATGGTTTCAAGAGCGCCTACCTCTGTGTCACCTTTGTGTGTGTTCACCCATGCTGCTTAAAAGTCCTTACCTGAGCCGGGCGTGGTGGCGCACGCCTTTAATCCCAGCACTCAGGAGGCAGAGGCAGGCGGATTTCTGAGTTCGAGGCCAGCCTCGTCTACAAAGTGAGTTCCAGGACAGCCAGGGCTACACAGAGAAACCCTGTCTCAAAAAACCAAAAAAAATTAAAAAAACAAGTCCTTACCTCTCTCTTGTTTTCCAGGTTCCTCCCTTTCTTCTCCCTCAGGACAGTTTGATCCATTACCCTGACTTTTCTCACCCACAAAGCTAAACAGAGGGAGCTCCTAATAGCCACCCCACCCTATGCCTTTAAGTTCCACCTCTGGCTCTTTCCTGCCTGAGAAGCATGTCCATAGCATTTTCTGTAAGGAGTTTCCTTCAACACCCACACAGCCACTGACAAAAGTGCCTCAGTTGCTGTTGTTTTTATTAACTGACTCTGACTTCTCTCATAAACTACATTTTAGCTGTCAAACCTTGGGTAACACCTGTCCTCAGAACGTTTTTTTTTAACTCACAATGTTGATATGTCAGGTTTCCATAGCAACTATAAAATGGTACATATCCAGTCTCCAGAAGAAGAAACTGTTATATGTCAGATGTCACTGTGCTGGTTACAATAAGAATGTTCTCTCTGTCACAGAAGCTAAGGAAGACGCTCCAGCAAGAGTCCCAGAAGGGAAAGGGAAATTGTTTAATTTTCTAACTAGCTCCTAACAAAACAGCCATGGGCAGACCTGTCAGTTCACCTACATTCTTCCATTAGCTCTCCATGCTCAGGAAATAGTAAAGGCACCATCTGGCTGGGCGTGTGGATTGCCATGACATGGGCGGAGTAGGTACTGATGGCTCTCTGTGATACAAGGAGCAGCTGCCGGGACACTCTGGAGCTAAAGACCAGGAGAGGAGACCTACAAACGGCCTCTAGTGTTTGCATACATGAACCTCTTCCATTCTTAGCAAGGAAGTTGTCTTTGTGTAAATTATGCTCTGTCACCATAGTTACCATATAATAAAGACTACGTCCCTTTGGGTATCATTGAGGGTCCTTTATATAGTCTGTGCTTATCAAAGCCCTATGAAGTAGGTGATGGTATCACTACACAGCTGCAGAAACAGGCTCAGAGAGACTCACTTTTCCTCAAAGGGCTAAAAAGGAACAACCTGTCACAAAACAAAGTCCTGTGCTCTTTATGTGATCCTAGGTTAGCCTGCTTCTGGGTGTTTTGTTCTCAAAGGTTTTAAAAATCCCTTTTGTAGACTTCTGTCCCATGCCACATTGTTCAAAGAGCAGGCAATTTCAGGGTAACTGCATTTGGCTTGTCGCAAGTTCTGAGTTGCTACATTGGCTATAAGATTTTAGTTCTACTGTGGGTCTTAGCCTACTTTTGTTTGCTTTTTCAGTCTTTTGTTAGTAAGCTCACTGCAGCAGTTAAGACTTACCCCTTAGTGGTTAAGAACTGCCTAGTGGGAATCTCAGCCCCACCCCTTGTTAGCTCCATAGCTGTGGGCAGCTTATGTTCCTTCCCTGTGGATAGTAATAGTACCTACCTCATGGGGTCCTTCAAGCGTGTGCACTAACACCGAGCACCCGCAGAGCACTTTACATGCTACCTACTATTATTGTGGCTGCCATGTTAGTGCATATGTTATTGCTAAAATCAATCTTATATTTTAAGGTACATAATAGCATTACATATTTTTATTTGATAGAATTTGCTAAAGGTTTTTGGCATAATACACAATGTTTTATTGTTGCCATCAAAGCTTGATTTCCCCCCCCCCCCAGGCTATCTGTAATGTAGTGCTCTTCATTAGCAAACATTAATTATATATAACTATCAGTTTCCTTATGACATTTTCATAATGTACTTTGAGGGGCTTGAGAGAGGGCTCAGTGGTTAAGAGTGTGTGCTGCTCTTCCAGAGGATGGAAGTTCTGTTCTCATGTCCAGTGGCTCCCAAGGACCTGTGGCACCATCTCCAGAAGAGGCAGTGTAACTTGGGGCTCCATACCACCCACATACCTCACAGACACACGTACACGTGGAATGGAGAGAGATTTAAAAATTCGTTTTGGTGATTTTTACCTAATACATTTCTTGTCCCCCTCCCATTCCCACTAATCCTTTTCTTCTTCAAAATAACCCTCCCCTTTCTACTTTAATGTCTCTCTGCGGCAAGCCAATGAGTTGATCAGGGTTGCTCCCAGGAGGAGCACTGGCAGTTTACCACTGGCTGCACTATTGAGGTGAACTGCCTCTTCCTCTCCTGCAACTGTTGACAGACGGCAGCTCCTCAGGGAGAGGCAGGAGTCTGGAGAGACCTCCTCCCATCACAGACTGTTGACGGCCACTTCTCAGGGTCCTGTGTGCAGTCTTTCCGTCTTAGACCCGTGAGCTTTCCAAGCAATGAATATGCATGTACTTAGTGTTTCTTATTTGGTGGCACTAATTTGTATTATTCTTTTCATTCAGGACATGGCCCAGTCATCCATAATGCTGAAGCTAAAATTCTGGAATATATTTCTCACAGAAATAACCGAGAAGAACAGATTATTTCATTATTCCGTGATAACTTTGAGAAATCATTTACAATAACTGAACTTAGGACAATGATTTACAAGGTGACTTCACTTCTCTGTACATGGCTACTCACTATTACAATAGCATTCATTAAGCTGTAGGGTAAACTTAAGACAGCCCAGGGGGGTTTCATTCTCTAAGTAATGCCAGTTGTCTACACCTGAGACCAACAGTTTACGTTAAGAAAAAAAGGGTCCACAAAGAGCAATCATAGCCATCCTGAGCCATTGTAACCCTTACTTACTCTGCCAGAGAAGCTGCCCTGCATAGTTTGTAATGACACAGTCTATTCTAGCCATCTTGGTTATCTGGTGACAAAAACCACCTGAGGGTAATGGCAGCAGGGAATGTTAGCCTAATACTGGGGAAATGTGAATCAGAACATGAATAGAATACTTTCTATAGGAAGGACTCCAGACTCAGTGTGGCCCCTGGGCACGTACATAAACAGAGGCAGTCACCAAGCACATGTGTGAAACACCTCCTGCATGTGGACTGGCATGAGACAGCCTAGAGTGAGTTAGTCATTCAGCACTTGTTCCTTTCTATGCCACGTGCTACAGTGAATACAGAAATACATCCATAACCACAGCCCTTTCCCTTCCACAGATCCAAGGACTAGTGAAGACAGACTGCCATAACACTTGCCTACACACACACTACATGGTTTATACAGGTTGAGTACTCTTAATCCAAAATACTCCAGTACTCCAAAGGCTTCACATGTTGGGGCATTTGGAATATTCAAGTCATATTTTCCTCACGCTGAACGTCAGGTTCTATACACCATACGGTAACACAAAATTTGAAGTTAGTTTTACCTAGTGAGGATACAGAGTGATGGGCTGTTTCTAAAGTGGGAGTACGCACCATCCAGGCAAGTGTAGAAGGGAGACAGGAAGAAAGTCTCCGGAAGTGAGGTAGGAAGAAGGCATTGATCAAATCACAAGGAGACCTCACTGCCGGCTAAAAATCTTAGATGTTATCCAGTGGTCTGGGAATGGTCACTCACAGATCTTAAGTGGGTAATTTAAGTAGTGAGATCTCAAACCTTACAGTGGTCATGCTGCTTACAGGAGAGTTTGGTAATCACCACTGCTTATTATTCCCATGTGTGTAAGGGAGACACATACAATCCTGGAACTCGGAGGCAGAGTGAGTTTGAGGCCAGCCTTGCAAACAGTGAATGCACAGATTGAACTGTCTCAGGAGAGCATGAGCCAATGGAGCAACCCTTTGTAAACATCAGTGTCTCCTTGCAAATATTCAAGAAGACTGTGAATGCTAGTGAAGGGGGATAAATACAGGGAGCCAGCTGACTTTATGTACAATGGAACAGACAAATCCACTGACTTTTGACTGATATAACTTGACAATCATGGCAGAATATTTCCAGGAAGCTGAGAAACACAGTATTCTGGTTACATCCACTGCTGTGGTAAATCACTCTGGCTGAAAGCCACTTGTGTAGGGAAGGACTTAGCTGGTGAATTGCGGGTCACAGTCCATCACTGAGGCAAACCAGAGCAAGAACACAGGGTGGAAACCATGGCGCAACTGCTGTAGCTAACATTCTTATTTTCTAAAGCCCAGAACCCACCTGCCTAGACACCGTGCCTCCCATAGTAGGCTGGACCCTTCTAGGTCAATTAACAGTCAAGGTAATCCCCACAGACATGCCTATGGGACAGTCTGATTTAGGCAGTCCCTCAACAGACGCTTTTCTGTCACGTGTCTGTGGACTGTGTCACCATGACAATTAAAGCTAAGTAGGACACAGACAAAGTGAGTTTAGTCAAGAAAATTGGTTTCAGAATTATAATCCTTATTTAAATAATAAAATTTCTTTTTATTTAAATAACGTCAATATTACATTATTTTAGCAAGAGTAAAGAAGAGCTCTGAGTCACAGAGACAAAGATATCATCATAATACCCAAAAGAGCATAAAGCCAATTTAAGATTACTGAAAACTGAGAAGAAATCTTTATACTCACTCCTTTGTTTATAAATATTAATGAGATTCTACTGTGTGTCAGTATGCTAAACACTAGGAATTCCATAATGAACAAAATTTGTGGCATTTAACTATTTTATCTATAGAAATATAAGAGACTAGTATTCTAAAACAAGACCATTTGCAAGGTAGAAATTGTTTAAGTTGGTATTATATGAAGCAGGGTCTCATTGTGACAAGCTGGTTTCTAATTCACAATGGCCAAGGATGAGCTTGACCGTCTGTCTGCACATCCTGCCTCCGCCTCATGAGGCTGAGATTACCTGTGTGCCGCTCAGTCACTCATGTGTGCTAGAGTGGAACTTGGGTGTTGTGTGTGGTAGAAAAGCTGGAAACGGCTCTAAACAATTAAGTATTCTTTTAAAATGGGACTCCTTTTATCTTGGTTTTCTTTCAGAATGTTCCAGAGAATTTACATAAGATGGCAGAGCGTAATCTCTTGCTTCATTTGAAAAAACTAGAGAAAGATGGCAAGATATGTATGTATCCTTCTAAATATTAATGCATTTTCTACTGTCATTTAAACAGTTTTGCAGGAGCTCATCTGAAGTCTCCCTTAAGTATCCCATTTAGTGAAGAAGTAGGTCCAAGTCTTCTGCTGTAGTGACACTCAGTGCCTGGGGGACAGCTCTCTCCTAGGTGCCAAGACCAAGGGCGCTGGCATGTGGAGAACAGGCACAGCTTTTAAGTGAAGTCAGAGATGGTAAAGTGGGAGTTCTGTAACTTTTTCCTAATGATAGATGAACTTGTCAAATCAGGCATTGTTATAAAAGTCTAGTCCTTAAAATCAAGAAGTGTGCCCAAGCTTGAATTTTGTGTAGAAGCCTCGGCCATAGTGCTTACCTACAAGAAGAAACTCACTTTATAGTCATCAACAAAATTCCTCTAAGGAAGGTGCATGTTTCCTTACTATGAAAAAAATGTGAAATCCAGTGATGTACTTATGTCTTGTTTTTACTTTCTGTTTTTTTTTTCTAGTCTACACAACAAGTCCTGTCAAGAAGTGGAAAGCCGTCCTTTAGTTTCAGATCAGTGAAGTTCTGTCTTGTTTTGCTTTTAGAAGATGGTATTTTATTTTGGCTATAGATTATATATTTATAGAAAATATCAAATGTACAACTTTGAAAATAACCCTTGATACTTGTAATCCTTGATATTTGTAAAATATGTAAATTACATTTTATATCTGAAGGACAGGTTACTGATCTAACCTTGGTCTTGGAAGGTTTTACCAGAAATTCAGAATCTAGCACTTTTTCAATTTCTATGGATTAAGTAAAGTGATTACTTAAGAATAATAGATTTTGAACAATTCAAACCAGTTAATACTTTAGAGTTTGATTATTGTCTTAGTTAGGGTTTCTATTGCTGTAAAAAACAAACATGACCAAGGCAGCTCTTATAAAGGAAGATATTTAATCGGGGCTGGCTTACAGTTCAGAGGTTCAGTCCAGTATTATCATGGTGGGAAGTATGGCAGCCTGCAGACAGACATGGTGCTGGAGAAGGAGCTGAGAGTTCTACATCTTGATCTGAAGGCAGCCAGAAAGAGACTGTCCTCTACAGGCAGCCCACCCCCACAGTGACACACTTCCTCCAACAAGGCCACGCCTCCTCATAGTGCCACTCCCTATGGGCCAAGCATTCAAAACATGAGTCTCTGGGGACCGTTTCTATTCAAACCACCACAGTTATCTGTTAGCATTTGCCAGTAATACTGCTTTCTTTAGCTACTTCAATCAACAGCACACATATCTGCATACGCATTTCTTTTCTTCAGCCCTTTTCTATGCCTTTTACATACCAAGTTTATTTCACTTTACTATCAATTATATCATTTAAGTATTGTTTCTACAGTTCTATGCTATGTTTATTTTCTTATAATGGTATCCCATAAGTGATTCATAAGTTGATCATTTAAAAATACTAAATATATTAATTTAAAATATTATGTGATTAATAAAAAGTAATTCTTAAGAGTTTGTTTTTATTTGATGTGTATGAATATTTTGCCTACATGAGTATCTGTGTACTCCATGCATGCAGTGTGCACAGAGGCCAGAAGGGGGCGCTGGATTCCATGGAACTGCAGTTACAGGTGTTAGTCACCATGTGTGCGCACAGAATCAGACTGGGTCCTCTAGAACAGCCATTGCTCAGAACTGTTGAGCCATCTCTCCAGCCCACAACAACATGCTTTGCAATTTTAGATTTTAGTATAGAAATAGTCATCAGTTTATTTATGAATTATATACTAGAAAGTTTTCTTTTAATTAGAAGATGGCAAAATAGGTCTTTTAAATATATAAATAACATTCTTAAATAATGGTTAGAATAGTGGTACTGTAGTAATTTCCTCCAAATCGAAACATTCCGTCCTGGAGGGAGACTCCTAAGACTCCTAAGACTCAGGAAGTAAATGAAACTTAACGAGGCTCAGGAAATAAATAACTCACAAGTCTCAAAAAGTTTCTGAAACTTAAGTAATTCACCAGGTCCCTCCCCAAGGTTATCTCAGCAATATTGATTGCTGGAAAGAAGAGACTTTTTTTTTTTTAGATTTATTTATTATCATATCTAAGTACACTGTAGCTGTCTTCAGATGCACCAGAAGAGGGAGTCAGATCTCATTATGGATGGTTATGAGCCACCATGTGGTTGCTGGGATTTGAACTCAGGACCTGTGGAAGAGCAGTCGGTACTCTTAACCACTGAGCCACCTCTCCAGCCCAAGAAGAGACTTTAACCTCTTGAGCTGTCTACAAGTGATACAGGGGAGCTCCAGGAATATGACTTTCATGAGTCAACACCCCTGCTGAAGTGGGCTTTTCAGTAATGCATTTTTATGCAAGCTTAACACATTTTTTTTTTTGTTCCATGGAAATATGTCATATACCCAGAAGTGTTCCATACTACAAAATAACTATAAACTCAACAATTAAAAGCCAGTGACCGCCGGGGTGTGGTAGCACATGCCTTTAATCCCAGCACTTGGGAGGCAGAGGCAAGAGGATTTCTGAGTTCGAGGCCAGCCTGGTCTGCAAAGTGAGTTCCAGGACAGCCAGGACTATACAGAGAAACCCTGTCTCGGAAAAAAAAAAAAAAAAAAAAAAGCAGTGACCCAGTCAATTCACAAATGGACAACAAATGTTTCTCCAAAGAAGATACCTAAGTGAAAAAACTGTTCCGTGGGCTAGAGAGATGGCTACGCAGTTGAGAGCACTGACTGCTCTTCCAGAGGTCCTGAGTTAAAATCCCAGCAACCACATAGTGGTTCACAGACATCTGTAATGGGATCTGATGCCCTCTACTGGTGTGTCTGAAGAGAGCAACAATGGATTCACATAAATTCACATACATAAATTAAATAAATGTTTAAAAAAAAAACTGTTTCTTATCTTTAACCAATACAAAGCCAAACACAAATCGGAACAGGTTCCGGATTCCTGCCCATTTGGATAGCTGGGACCTTTACAATCAGTTGATAGGGCAGCTTCTGAAAGATAAAACAGACTCACAGTATGTCTGAGCAGTTCTGCTTCTGAGAACCATTCGCAAAGCCTGACTTAGGCAGTTATCTGTGGGGCTGATAGAAAAACACCTTAAAAACAGATGCCTGACAGATGGTGCATGAATTCCAAAGACACAATGCTTCATGAGATAAGACACCAAAGGCAAACATCAGGATTCCACTTACATGAAGCAGGAAAATTCATAGACAGAAAGAATTGTGATTTGGAGGAAAAGGGACAGAGGCTTATTCAAGTTTCAGTAAGAGTGTAAAAAGTTCTGGGCATAAATGGTGACATTGACCACAAAAGCACTATAAACCTGAAAGCATAGTCAGTGCCAAGTGGTGTCCCTAAAGTGATCAGTAATAACTGCCTTCCACAATGCCACCACCTGTGGGGAGCGGGCACGGCCACATGGGCCAAAGATGGTGCCTGGCTCTATGCTAAGTCCCATGACCTCGCTTGTTTATCCCAGTCTCAGTCATGCACAGTAAAAGCAGCGAGTGTAACTTGTTGGAGAGATTAGCGCAACATCTCGCGATACCATTCTATCAGCCAATCCTACATGCTGCCTTGGATGTGTGTGACTATGATTGGGTGGTGTGAGGTGGCGTGAGAATGGGAGTATAAATTGAGGGCAGCCCCGGATGAGGTGGGCCAGAGACCAGAGACCAGAGACCAGCGGAGCAGAGAGAGACTAGATGAGGAGAGCAGCACCAGCATTAGCCAGCCAGCATAGGAGAGAGCAGAGTGAGTGAATGAACAGCTGCAGCTGTGTGAAATCTGAGAGAGAGAGAGAGACAGAGAGAGACAGAGAGAGACAGAGAGAGAGAGAAGCAAAATAAAGCAGAAGCTGCAAAGGCAAGCTGCTTGAAACCACCTTGGTGTCCCGTGTCGTTTACTCCCTCCATCTCTGCTGGTCAGAGACGTGTGGGCGCATGGCAACCACCAAAAACTAAAAACTGGGAACACATCAATAAAATTTAGACAGAGAATTTAGTTTCATTGTTATGTGAATAGATTAGCTTACCTCTTAGCTTCTCTTCTTTCCCAGAGGGTTGAATACAAACATCATTCAGTTGATCAAATTAGAAAATTTTAAAAAAATCTTTGGTTTGTATGCATCCCACATGTCCAAAGGGTCTCTATTCTACTTCCAGAGTTCATTACCCCTAGCCAGTCTTAGTTCTAACTGTCATCATCCCTCCTGAACCAGTAAAATGCCTGTTACCTCTTGTTGGGGAAGAAGATGAAAAGGGCATTCTGAGCTAAAAATCTGTGAAAAGCTAGGTGGTGGTGACACACGCCTTTAATCCCAGCACTCGGAGGCTGAGGCAAGCAGATCTCTGAGTTAGAGGCCAGCCTGGTCAACAGAGCAAATTTCAGTACTTGAAACTTGAAAAAAAAATTTTTAGTAAAAAGCCATGCAGTCATCACATTGGCACAGCACACTTCAGATACTGCACATTGCAAGTAGATCTCTTCAAAGGGGAAGGATGGGGAACTACTAAATCTATTAGTCATTTTAAAAGCCTAGCAACAGAGCTATAAAAGCTGTGACATATTAAATGCTTTTTACTGGAGACTGTGCCAGATACTGCAGCGACAAAGGTAAGCAAAACAACATCAGGGCTTGATCCAGCGCTTGGCCTTGTTATCAAGATGATATATATACCGTTATGTTTGTTGAGAGTAAAGAAGAATATGTAAGCCGATGGTCTATAATAGACTGCTGACAGAAACGTGAGCTCAGTCTTATAAAGAAAGTGGCAGCCAGAAGGAAATGCAGTATTTGTTTAAATGAGGAAAATTATTCCCATTGGAATAAACTGTATCTGTGTTCCTAAACAGAGAAAAGTATCCTGTGTGTGAACTAATTTCTATCAGAATCTATGGTATTTTTGATTGAGTCACAGTTAATCAGAATCTCATGAAAGCATTAACCTCACACAGGAACCAGTGTTCTAGAGTCGCAAACAGGGGGTCCTAGCTATAAACCCAGTGGTACTCAGGAGTATGAAGCTATAGGATTTCTACTTCAAGGCCATCCTGGGGAATATAGTGAATTCCCTATCTAAAAATTAAGTGGGGATGGATAGATAGACAGACAGACGGAGTCTCAGTAAAGGTTTCTATTCCTTCACAAACTTCATGACCAAGAAGCAAGTTGGGAAGGAAAGAATTTATTCAGTTTACACTTCCACATTGCTGTTTATCACCAAAGGAAGTCAGGACTGGAACTCAAGCCGGTCAGGATACAGAAATATCCCATGGAGGGATATTTCTTACTGGCTTGCTTCCCCTAGCTTGCTCAACTTGGTTTCTTATAGAACCCAAGACTACCAGCCCAGGGATGGTCCCACCCACAATGGGCTCTCCCCGCTTGATCACTAATTGAGAAAATGCCCCACAGCTGGATCTCATGGAGACATTTCCTCAACTGAAGCTCCTTTCTCTGTGATAACTCTAGCTTGTGTCAAAGTTGACACAAAAAAAGCAGCCAGGATAGGTAGATAGATAGATGATAGATAGATAGATAGATAGATAGATAGATAGATAGATAGATAGATAGATAGATAGATAGACAGACAGACAGACATTATGTGTATATTAATTTCTCCCATGCTTTGCACAATGGAATAATCTTTAGCTGTAGGGAATACATTACCTCCAGTGGATACCTGATTCCACAGACGATATTAAATCCTACACACACACACACACACACACACACACACACACAGCTATAATAGTTTGATTTATAAAAGACACAGTAAGACATTAGCAATGACAGCAATACATCACTAATCCCATGAAGGATAATAAAGATATGTGCACAGCCAGCTGTGATGACACATGCCTTTGATCCCAGCACTTGGGCATACTAGTACGTGGATCTCTGTGTGTTTGACGCCACCACTGAGTTCCAGGCCAGCTAGGACTACATAATTAGACCCTATTCAAAAGAAGAAAAAGTAAGTACTCTGTTCCCTTCCTCCAAGTATCTTACCATATTTTCTCTTAAGAGATGCACTCTCCAGCTGCTCTTGGACATATCTGAGTTGCTGACATAACTACATTTGTGCTTTGAACGTGCTAAGTAAAACCAAGGTTACCTGCATACAAGCACTGACCACAGTCTTATAGTGCTGATAAACCACAGGGCTCCTGAGTGACTAACACCAGTCATGACGCATTAAGTGACACACTCATGCTCTGAGTCGCTCAGAACAGGACCATATGCAGTGTCACCTCATTACTCAGAACAGCATGCAGCTCAGGTTCCAGGGCCTAGCACCATGAATAGAATTATCTAGGATTACTTTGCCTCCACAGTAAATTTTGTCTCCTGCCATTATAGACGTGCAGGCCCTCTGTTTCAAGAACCTCACTCCTGCATTCAGTATACCCAGTAGCTCTGAATTACTCGTTTTCTGTTTACTCAGGATTTCATACGGTCCAGCACCTTCCAGCACCTCTGCCTTCTCTGTATTAGAAACCTCAGATTGTAACTGAGTAGCTCTTTGTGTCTTGCACGGACCTGAAAGGAACAGATAATTACCTTAAGTTTTTGCCATGTTCTCTTCTGCTATTGACCGGCCCTGTGATAGTTGTTCTGAACAGCCATTTGCCCAGAATCTTATAAACAGGAGCACTGGGCATGGTGACGTTTTACAGTGATTTTGCAGTGTAAAATGGGAAAGACAAAAGCGGAGAGGGGTTTCAAAGGAATAGAGGGCTGCAGACATGAGTGCTACTTAAAAGGAGAGGAAAAAAAACACGAGATGAAGTAGCAGTGTGGCTCAATTGGAAACCATGAAACCTGGAATCTGGATCTCCAGCACCTACGGAAAAAGGCAGTCATGATGGTGTATACCTATAATCCCAGCATTGGAGGAGACAGAAAGGCAGGAGGCTCTTTTAAGTCTACTGTCTAGCAGGTCTATACAGTTTTGGGCTCCATGAGAGACCGTGTCTGAGAATTAAGATGGAGAAGAGATGGAGGGGAGGGGTGCCCAGTACCAACCTCTAGCTGCCGCATGGTCAGACAACCCCATGTACACTTTGAGGGGAGCAGGAGAGGGAGAAAGAAAAGAAAAAAAATAGAACTTGAAAAAAGAAAGAAATAGTACCCAAACACCTGTTTGATCTTTGAAAGCAGGAGCCGGGTAGAAAGAAGAGTAAGGAAACTGCAGCTGAAGTCTGGCTGGGCACTGACTCCTGGTACACAGTGAGAGGCTGTTCAGAACAGGTTCTGCTGCACCCTGTGGGGAAGAGAGGGAAGATGAATTTCACTACAGCTCCAAGTCCAACGTGCATGGAACACCAGCATGAGGCTGCGTGAGCATTTAGAACATAGAAACGGATGGCAAACTTACCGAGGATGAGAGGGGGCCAAGCTGAAGACCAGAGTCTCCCCTTCCCATCTATTTTACATATCAAAGACTTCAATGGACTGATGCACAAGATGGGGGAGTTGGCTGTGGGCACCCTGCCCAGCAGGAACAGCTGGCTTTTCTAGCTTCGGTATGCAAAGGTCTTATGGAAAGGATTCCGTGGTTTATACAGGCTCACTACTCATTCTTCAGGTCAGTGCATGAGGCCAAGAGAACAGGTCCCATGTTAGTGTCCGACTTTGAGCATTTTTCTATCTAGGTTGTCACTTCAGGAAGTCTATGAAACGGCTAATAGTGGAAAACTAGAATCCTGAAAGAAATGAGGGAAGATGAACGTGCAAAGATTCTGAATCCTTTCAGTTACCACTCCCCCTCCTTCACAAGTCTACATGCTAATCAGAGGGGCGAACTACAATGAAACTTTCTACCTACTTCTAGGCAATGTCAGAATAGTAAAATCCTTATTGTTACCAGTCTTTCTACCAAATTCCCACTCTTATAGTGTTGGGATGTTTTCTTTTAGTTGGGAAAACACCACAAAATTTGGAGCACTAACCAAGAAAATCAGTTCTTCCTGGCTCTGTGGTTAAGAGCACAAGAGGACAGGCTTTGATTTCTAGCACCCACGCGGTGGTGCACAACCATCTGTAACTCCAGTTCTGGATAACTGGATGTCCTCATCTGGCCTTTGCAGGCACTGCATGCATGTGGTACACAGACATACATGTAGACACACACATAAGCATAAATAAAAAATAAACATCTTGAAAAAGAAAAGGAACATCAGTTCAGCCTGCATGCAGACATTGTAAAGGCCCACGGGGAAGGACTATGTGGAGGTGTGCCTTGTTGAAGGAAATGTGTCATTGGGCCACGCTTTGAGGTCTCAGATGCCCAAGCCAGGCCCCATGTGGCATTTTCTCTTCTTGCTGCCCGCCAATCCCAATGTAGAACTTTCAGTTCCTCTCCAGCACCACAACTACCTGCATGGTGCCATGCTTTCTGCCATGGTAGTGCAATAGACTAATAAAACTCTGAAACTTAAGGCAGCCCCCAATTAAATGCTTTTCCTTATAACAGTTGTCATGGTCATGGTGTCTCTTCACAGCAATAGAAACCCTAACAAAGATACTACATGAATACACAAATTCAGAATGAAAATGAAAACCTGGTGGAGGGTACTAAGTGTATTTGCGTTTCGTTTGGTTTTGCCTCTAAGAACATACGATGTAGCTGCGGATGACCTTGAACTTCTGATCCTCCTGCCTCAAGGACTGCAATTAGAAGATGTCTGTGCTAACACACCAATTTTATGCCATGCTGGGGATGGGGCCCAGGGCCTCATGCATGCAGATGCACTTGCTTCTATATGAGTACTATCTTTGAAAACCCACCAAAACCATCAAGGAAACAATAGCATTGGTTACCTCTCGGAAAAACTTACAGGTAGCTAAGAGAAAGGAGATTGCACCAGAAACTTTATAGCATATACTTGTGTAGCATTTTCTATTTTTAATTGTTTTAATGTTTTGTATTTAAAATATAAATAATAAAACATTTTAATCAAAATAAAAGGCCCACCCAAGTACAATGGCTACTTCACTGTATATACCCAGTGCTCCAGAGGCTGAAAGGAGGCTCACAAGTGAGCTTGGTGTGGCTAGAAAGACTTTATCAAATGAGCAGACAAACTGGCCCACATTAGCTCTGTGGAATCTAGGGAGAAAATCTGCATCCCACAACAGTGGGAAAGTACATGACCTATGGGAAAATGGACCATGAAGGAAAGAGTTCTGGGTCAGAGACAGACTGGGGAGTCCATGGGGCTGCAATTAAAGTAACTGGTGAGCTCGTGTAGGCAGCCTGGCAGCAGCTACACAGGAAAAGCTGTGGGAAATTTAGAAAGACTCAACAGGGACCAGGCAATCACAGCAGGGGGTCCCAGGTGTCCGAGGAAGAACGATAAATATATTGGGCATTTTTCCTTGGAAATTTCAATTCTTTGCTATTGATTATTTGCAATAGATTGGCCACATTACCCCTTTCTGAGATCCCACAATGCACCACGTCTTCAGGTACTGGATGAAAAGATAAAATAGCAACATACATGCACATAGACATATGCACGCATGTATACAAGCAAGCCCAGTCAGAAGGACGATTACAAATGTGCATGTGTCAGGTCTCCATTGTTCTGACAAACTACATTTTGAGATTAAGCCATTAGAAGGAATGGCCTATTGTGCCTCAGTTTTCAATGGAATGTCTCCAGTGATCTGACTTCATCCCACTAGACCCCAAGTCATAAAGGCTCTACCGCCTCCCCAGAGGCTGCTGAGCCTGCACCGTGTAGAACTTTGGGGGAATTCCATTCTCAGCCATCATAGTATGCCCAAAGTCAAATCCAATGATGTGTTTATAAGAAGATAAAGAGAGAAGGAATATGTTTGGTGGAGGTATAGTCAAATATGGTGCCTCTGCGGGCCCATGCTGAGGCATCCCTTCCCTCGAGCAACCAACCACAAACAGTATAGTATAGAATAGAGTTTATTCAGGGCATGGGGAGGGGAGTTAAGAGGGTAGTAGAGGCAGAGAAAGGGAGAGAGAGAGAGAGAGAGAGAGAGAGAGAGAGAGAGTAGAGAAGTAGAGTCTAGCCATGAACACATGGAGAGAGAGGGGGGGAAGGGAATGGGGAGAGAGAGGGGAAGGGGGAGAGGGGACAGAGCAGGAGCAAGAAGGGAAAAGTAAGAGCAAGAGAGAGGGGAGGGGCAAGCAGCCCTTTTATAGTGAGTCAGGCACACCTGGCTGTTGTCAGGTAACTGTGGGGCGGAGCTTAAACAAAATGTTAACATCCAGATTAAGGCAGGAGGAAGGGGGCTTCAAAGAAAGATCTCCAAGGGTTAGAGGATGAAGCAATAGGGTATCTGAACATACAAGGGAAAGTAGTACCCTCATACGGAAGCTGTTGCAAGCACAGAAAGCCAGACTAGCACACAAAATGAAGCAAGTATTGATCACCAAGAAACAAGTTATGCAAGAAAGGAAACAAACATGAAGTAATTTCTCCCTTTGTATTTTTATGGGAAAGTATAAATAATGACTAGAAAATTTACCATAAAATAACAAGATTAAGAAAATGGAGTTTTGTAGAAATGGCTGTTTAGAACTAGAGAGACAAGCGTATTAGGGTGGAATCCGCATGATTAGACTGTGAAGGATTTATAGTAAATGAGAGACCAGAGACAGACAGACAGACAGACACACACACACACACACACACACACACACAAACAGCACCTTGCAATGTAATGTCCTGTCCTGCCTTTAAACTCCGCTAGCCAGAGCCATCAGCATGTGCCCAGCACTCCGGAACCAGGAAGTAAATTTTTTTGTTATTGTTTATAATTTTTTTATTAGCTATTTTCTTAATTTACATTTCAAATGCTATCCCGAAAGTTCCCTACAACCTCCCTCCCAGGAAGCAAATTTATCTCTCTGTACTGGGTGGTTGTGTGTCAACATCAGAAAGGAGGGGACCTCAATTGAGAAAATGCCTCATAAGAGTAGGCTGTAGGCAAGCCTGTGGAGTATTTCCTTAATTAGTGATTGATGGCAGAGGGCCCATCCCCTTGTGGGTGGTGCCATCCCTGGGTTGGTGGTCCTGGGTTCTATAGGAAAGCAGGCTGAGCAAGCCAGGGGGAGCAAGCCAGTAAGCAGCACCCTCCATGGCCTCTGCATCAGCTCCTGCCTCCAGGTTCCTGCCTCGACTTCTGGACTACAATGTGGAAGTAAAAGTCAAATAAACCCTTTCCTCCCCAACTTGTTTTTGTCTATGGTGTTTTGTCACAGCAATAGAAACCCAAAGACACTCTCCCAAGTCTGTGAAATTGCACCAGTAGCAAAAAGTATATATAAATCTTGAAAATTAACGTATTTCCTCTCTCTCTCCTTCCCTTGGCTAATGCTCCATTCTCAACTAAATAAATTACTGGTCAGTGAATCTATATGATACCTGTTTGTGTTTCTACTTATTATGGTAGTGGCACTCTGTCTGTCTAGCCAACTCTTCACCTGCACAAGACAGCCACAGTACCTCCTTCAACAACACATTGTTCATGTGGAGTAACTTGCTAGCCCAGGAGTCTGGTCCTGACAATGCTCAGCTGCCTGCCTTCTGTTGTCATTCTTAGCCTTATGGTCACATGTGCCCTGACAGTGATTCCCATTGGTGTTGGAGCTAAACGCCACAAAGTGGCACATTTAGCCTTCAGTGAAATTTTATGATATAAAATGTACATTCGCCATATTGAAAACTTAGAATGGTTTTCAAACCTCAAACAAGTGACTTTCCTTAGCCCTACACTTCCTCACTTGGGATGAGGATAATGCATTCTATATCAATAATGAACTTAAAACTAATGACGTGTGTGAGGTGTGCTTCAAGGAAACAATTGTGCTTTAATTCATTCCCTTATGCTGTGAGCTTTGTCTTAGAGCCCATGGGCTGATGTGAACAAGGGAAGTGTTCCAATAATCTGCAGCTATGCTGTCAAGACCTCGCTTCCACTAGGCACTAACCCATGTACTGCTTTTGTTTATTCTTTTGTTTGTTTGTTTGTTTGTTTTTTATTATTATTACAAGGTATCTGCTTCATTCCACCACTCATAAACTCCAGAGTCAAAATTCCTCCTCACTTTAGCGCCTGTCTAGGGAAGCATCCTGCAGAGAATGACGTGCTTCGTGTTAGTGGGATGGCAGTGACCTACTGTTTCAAACAAGATCATAGGACCAGTAAAGTCCCTTGTTTAAGGTCTTATGATTATTGTATTAACTTTTAGTTTCCAGCAGGAAGAACGAGAAGTTTGTAACAGTTGGTTACGGTAAGTAGGACTTTACTAAAGGCTGGATATTGTATTTTGTGGCAGGTTAATTACATAAATTAAAGTGAAATTATCATGAAGGAATATGTGAATGTACTGTTAAAAACAGTGTAACCTCAACATCTGATGCCCATGCTAAGCACCTGAAACCACCAGCTTAATACAAGTCACTGGGTGAGGTATGTGAGTTTCTCATCACTGCGGTAAACACTGAAAGAGGCTCTGTGCTCGTCTCAGAGGTTTCAGGCCAGGGTTGGTTTAGCTGCTCCATTGCTTAGTCCTGTGGCAGAGTGGAAAGAGCAGGGTGGACAGACACACTGTAGAAAAGCTGCTCATCTTGGGAGAGCCAGGGCAGAGCAGTGAGAAAGGACCAAACACAGGCTGTACTCTTCAAAGGCATTCTCTGGGGATCCACTTCCTAAAGCTGTCCCCCTCCCAACCCTAACAACCATTCAGCTTTGAATGTTTTGCTTCTTCCATTGATGTCTTTAGTGTTCTCACAGAGCTGTCACTAAAGTGCTACCAGCATCAAACCAAACCTTCAACACAGAATCCTCCTGTCAGGGGGACTTTTCTTATCCAAACGGTATTGGCTGATGTTGCTATGACAACACATGGCAGAGGTGACATAAGAAATGAGAGGTTTACTTTGGCACACAGCTTCACGACTCAGAAGACATTGAGCTGGCACAGCTCAACGTGGAAGTGGGAGCTTGTAGCATAATTGTGTCTTGATGACCATGACACAGGGAGTTCAAGCCAGGATTAGATACCCTGTCACTTTTAAGGCCTGCCCCTTTGTGGGCCACCAATGTCATATAGACACTACTTCCCAAAGATTCTACAAACGCATAAAACAGGACCACCAGCAAGAACCATAACCTCATCCACTGACCTCAATCTCATAGTGAAGAATGCATTTACTCCATCCCCAGGTGTTCTCTGATGGCCAGTGTTGTCACATGACAGCTTCTAGCATCTCCTAGGCTGTAAGTCTCCAGGCACACCTGTAAAGGATTGGCTTAGATTTAGATTAGGTTGGCCTCTGGCCATGCCTTTGGAGATTGTCCTGATTAAGTTAATTGGAGTTGAAAGACACAAACAGTGGATGGAGCCATTCCTTGAGCTTGGGGCTCTGGACTGCATACAAAAGAGAAAACTAGCTGGGTGTGAGCTGCATCCCTCTCCGCCTGTTGGCTGTGAATGCAGTGTAAGCTGCTCCCTCAGGTCCTGTTGCCAGGATTTCTCCACTATAAACAACATCTTCCCCAACCCGGGATCGAAGACAAAGCCTTTCTGCCTTAGACTGGTTTTGCCACAGTAGTTTATCACAACAGGGAAAGGACCTCAAGCAGTCCAACAGTTTTCAACACTGCCAAGTCCAAACAAGGCCTCTTTGAGACCCAAGGCAAATTGTTATGGTCACAGGCTTCCAACATGAAATGGACAGAGAAACAGCTTCAGGGAGGAGAGGAAGGAGCAGACTGAGACCCTGAGGGCAAACACTAAATTGTATTGTTCAGTGTTGAACAGCAGGACCCATGTCATCATGATCAAGTTCCAGACACTTAGGCTCACTAGACTGGTGTCTCACCAGCCCTAATCTAGAGTTGAAGGCCTGGAGGATCCCTGGAGCACTGCTGATCTTCTGCCTATGTTGAAATCCTGAAGTCGTCAGTTCTAAAAGTATAGAGGAAGAGCAAGAAGGTAGATGGACTTGCTAGGGAGAGTGAGAGCAAGCAGGCAGAAGACAGAGCTTCCTTCTTCCACTGAACCCTGAGCTTTTAGTGGGTGGGGTCCTGCTGGTGCCGAAGCCTGGAGGGCCCAGGAGCCTTAGCCCAGCTTTAAACTCGCGTCCTCTAACCAACACAAGTGTTACAGAGCTTTCTGTGCCATTTCTGAGACTGGTTTTCTTCATAAATCCAGCCAAAAGCAGCCAGTGATATTCTTGGTTGGGTCTGAATGCTGTGGTACTTTGAAATTCCCTCATTTCCTCACCTTCAAACCCAGCTCACAGTGTATCTGCATATGGACAACAGGAAGACAAATTCTTTGCCAGAGTTGCCAGAACAGCCCCAGCTCCAGTTTCCAGGAGAGCTCACTTCCATTTGAGACCTCACACTCAGAGCCCCAGGATCAGTAGTCCTGTAGGCCTGTCTGCATCCGAGCTCGCTCCGAGTAACTCAGTAACACTTGCCCACAACATTTTTTTTTATATTTTTTTCTACCCAATTTTCCCAGGCCTTTCCAAATTGCCCCCCATGAACCAGTTTGAGAATCTTCTGACACACACAGTCACTGTCTAGTCTCAGCAACAGCCCTCGTTCTGGTACCAATTTTCTGTGTTAGTTTTCCTTGAGAAAAGTTGCTTAAGAGACCTTTATCTTGGCCCCTGATTTCATAGGCTTCAGTCCATGGCAGTTTAGACTCATGCCTCTTTGTGGCTGAGGTGAGGCAGTGCGGCTGAAGACGGGGAGTGGTACAGCAGAGGGTTCATTGTATGGCAGCCAGGACACAGAAAAACAGGGCATGTGACCAGAGACAAGGTATACCTTCCTTTCAGAGGCACATCCCAATGACATACTTCCTTTAAGTGGGCCACATATACTAATGAACTCATCAGCCCACTGCTCTGTATCCTACCCACAGCACTAGGGACCATCTGGGGACAAAGCCTTCAACACATGAGCCTTTTGAGCGACAGATGCTTCATATCCAAAATACAATAATACTTAAGTAGTCTTTTTCTTCAAATAAGGGATTGATTGGCCAGATACTGTTCCTAACCTGGGATCACCGATACCATGATGAATAGAAATAGGGATCGGCTACATAAAGGGAAATAAATCAGTTACAGGAGTCCAATGTATAACAGGGAATGTGCTACAAGAGGCCAGTGTATGACGGTAACCATGGATGACTTGATATGCTGTGCTTTAGTTCCTTTCCCATCTTAATAAACACTTCCCACACATTAGAGCCATGGTTCTGTTGTGGAGGTGACTCGGCAAAACTAGCATGCATTTCCTTTAACGTCTGGACAGTCTCAGGGTTGGAAGCAGTTGACTTCAACCTCTGGACAGTCTCAGGGTTAGAAGCAGTTGACTTCAACCTCTGGACAGTCTCGGGGTTGGAAGCAGTTGACTTCAACCTCTGTCTCAGGGTTGGAAGCAGATGACTTTTCTTAGGAATATCTAAATCCCCAGCACCGTTGCTCATGCAAATTAGGGACATTAGAAAATAAACTTAGGGCTACTTGAGCACAAGTTCTGATGATCTGATGAACAGAATAGCTAAGTAGCTGATCAGTGGGTAGTGTGTACTGCCTTGGAAACACTGCACAAAAACGATTGACACACGTTAGGGGGGAGTGTACAACAGCACAGAGTTACTTCAAGTTAGTTAAAATGGATCCTATCAAAATCTTGCGGGGGTGGGGGGTTGACAGGGTTTCTCTGTATAGCCCTGGCTGTCCTGAAACTCACTCTGTAGACCAGGCTGGCCTCAAACTCAGAAATCCACCTGCCTTTGCCTCCCAAGTGCTGGGTTTAAAGGCGTGCTCCACCACTGCCTTCAGCACCCATCCTCAAATTATATAATCACTCGCCTAAGTGAAGTGTACCTCCTGGAAACAGGAATGATGAAGGACTAGTTGAGCCTGAGACATGGAGCATCAGTGAATATCATTTATACAACACTGTGGTCAGAAAGACAGGTTCAGGGGCATGAGATGGTGGAGCAAGCTAAAGATATCCATTTAAAAAAAAAAGAAATTAAGTTATTTATTTAGTGGGATGGGGAGGTGCACAAACCATGGTGCCTCTGTGGAGGCCAGAAGACAACTTAAGAATCAGTCCTTCCTATCACGTGGGTTCCAGAAGAATCAGTCCTTCCTGTCACGTGGGTTCCAGAAGAATCAGTCCTTCCTATCACGTGGGTTCCAGAAGAATCAGTCCTTCCTATCACGTGGGTTCCAGAAGAATCAGTCCTTCCTATCACGTGGGTTCCAGAAGAATCAGTCCTTTCTATCACGTGGGTTCCAGAAGAATCAGTCCTTCCTAGCACGTGGGTTCCAGAAGAATCAGTCCTTTCTAGCACGTGGGTTCCAGAAGAATCAGTCCTTCCTAGCACGTGGGTTCCAGAAGAATCAGTCCTTCCTAGCACGTGGGTTCCAGAAGAATCAGTCCTTCCTAGCACGTGGGTTCCAGAGACTGAACCCGGGTTGTGAGGTGTGGCAGCAGTCACCCTTAATGGTGGAAGCTACCCTTACCCACAGAGACATCTAGCTGCCGCCAAGATTTTAAGGGTATAGGGTTTCTTTGTGCTTCTGTCTGATGTTAGAAGACAACCAGATAAAGGGGACCTGGAGAAATTGAGTAAAAGCTTCAGGCCCAGGGCACTGGTAAATGGTTCCAGACCCATAGGTACACATGGAAATGGCTCGACCCAGCAACAATACTCAACAGCACTAGAAAAGAAAAGCTGCAGCTCTTGGAGGGGGTGAATAAAAGAAAGAAGAGTAGTGAGAGAAGTCAGTGCACCCTGTCATGGCGGCCGATGGGGACTGCATGCCTAATCATGTGTGTGGCACTGTAACAACAATCATTTCCAAACAATAGATCCCTATAAATCTCCAAAAGTCTGGATGCTGAAACTCTTTAAAGCTCATAACAGCCTTTCCTGCTAGAATCCTAATGACTGATTTATTTTCCCTCCAGTGCCGTTGTGCTGGTCCAAACGACAGTGTTAATACAAGTCATATCCTCTGAATCTGAAATGTATTAAAGACATGTTGGATAAGTCAAGTAGTAAAATGGGAAGAAGAAGAAAGGGACAATAATTGTATTAAGGGACTTAAACCCAAGAGAAAATGTACTGTAAGAGTGGCGTCTATGAAGCCAGGGCAAAAAAGTAACAGAGTAAGTCAGCCAGATGCTGTTGCGGTCAGTCACAGCCCAGGCCAAGCACGGGCAGACCCCACCTCTAAACAGATGCTGTTGCGGTCAGTCACAGCCCAGGCCAAGCATGGGCAGACCCCACCTCTAAATGCTTGATAGCACTTGAAAGTGATCATATTTTCTGCTATGTAAATAAAATCTATATACAGTGAGAAAAATGAAGCCAAGTAGTAAAGAGATACCTGGGAGAAGAGAGGGGAAGTGGAAGAGGAGGAGAGAGAGCCCAGTGAATTCAAATATAGTGTTCTAATCCTTGAAATCCACAAAACATCCTGGCTCTGAAATCTACAAGACATCCTGGCTCTGAAATCCACAAGACATCCTGGCTCTGAAATCCACAAGACATCCTGGCTCTGAAATCCACAAGACATCCTGGCTCTGAAATCCACAAGACATCCTGGCTCTGAAATCCACAAGACATCCTGGCTCCTGCCGCTTTCCTTTTGACTCCTCAATTTTGGTCCAATATCTCTCCCTTCCAGTCACAACTAAAGGGATTGCAACCAATATAACCTAGGCCATTGAAAAAGAAGAAGAAAACCATCTCCTCTCCATCCTCCACCAGTGTGCCAAACAAGCTGCTCCTGCTGCATCCTGGAGCTCCAGTCAAGCCACCAATGTCCTTCATCCCTGTTGAATGAACACTGCTCCTGTCTCTCAAACTTGGTCTGTCTTGAGGTCTTAACTGTTTGGGGTATGGCTGATAGATTCCTCCCTCTCCAAACTATTCTGTGATCTCAGTATTGACCCATCCCTGCCCTTCTGACCTCCTTCCTTTCTCCTTTATACAAGTACTGTCCTTCTCACTCTACCAAAATAGTTGGGAGACCATTAAGCTGTACGGGCTCCAGGCCCTGGAGTTCCCATGTAAACAAACCCTGAACACAATTTAATGTCACCAGTAAAATGCAACAAATGTAACCTTCACCAATCAAAACTTGTCACCTAACCTTGGGCTAGGACTTCACAGTGCCACAGTGCACATGCACAGGTCAGAAGAGCTCTGTGGAGTCCACTTTCTCCATCCACCTCTAGATGGGTTCTGGGAATTGAACTTGGGTCTCCAGGTTTGTGTTCCAAGTTCCTTTACATACTGAGCCATCTAATCTGCCCGAAGATAAAATTCTTAAAAGCACTTGTCTCCACTTCCTGTTTTCCTTTCTCTGTTATTCATTGCTTCCTTTTTATTTTATTTTATTTTTTATTAGATATTTTCCTCATTTACATTTCAAATGCTATCCCGAAAGCCCCCTATACCCTCCCCCTGTCCTGCTCCCCAACCTGCGAAGATCATTGCTTTCTAAAAATTCTCTTTCATCAGAGAAACATTAATTCAGGCCCTGGAGGACTTCCTGTTAGTAAGGTTTTTAAAAACCCCATTTTGAGTTAAGGTTCCATCAGCTTCAGGGTCCCAACGGACCCTGTGGTCAGAGTCAGGGCATCCCATGGTTTTCATGCCCACAACCAGCCAGTGTGTCTGTTCAATTGTCAGGTCCACCTCTGAGTCTGTGGCATCCCCTGCCAGTCTGATCTGCTAGTTACATCATAGATTGCAGAGTATGTTCTCAAAGAAATTATGTAATCTCAAAGAGCAATGGAATAGGTTTGGTTCCTAGAAACAATTTCTATGAATTATATAATGATAACATGTGAACAGATACATAACCTGCTTCCTAAAAAACAAAAAACAAACAAAACAAAACAAAACAAACAACAATAACAAAACAACAATATCCTGAGTGGTTTAGGAATGAAATAAGATTAACTGCTCAGAGTGATTCTAGCAAGTAAAACCCAGAGGACTTTGATAGGCAAACATATTTCTAGTCCTGTTATCTTGGGCAAGTAAAATATGTATGTGTGTGTTTGCTGTGTGTGTGTGTGTGTGTGTGTGTGTGTGTGTGTGTGTGTGTGTAAGTAAGAGAGAGAGAGAGAGAGAGAGAGAGAGAGAGAGAGAGAGAGAGAATAGCCCCAAGCGACTAGAAGGACTAGGATCCCTGGAGCTGGACTTGCAGGTCATTGTGAGCCCTGGTCTTGGTTCCTGGGGACTGAGCTCACTCATCTGGAGGAACAGGCGAGCTCCTCTGTAGCCCTCCCTCCAACCTCCTGTTCTTAGCTGTTTTTATGGAGCTTTCTTTGCATTTGCTCATCTCCGTAGCTTTTGCTCTTATGTTTGTCTCTTGTGGCTTGTGTATGTAATGTCCTCCCACAAGCCCCAGGGTTTGAATACTTCAGCCCCAGCGCTGGTCCTAGTGCTATCTTGGAAGACTATGGAACTCTCAGGAGGGAAGACCTAGTGGGAGGAAGTGGCTCACTGGTGGGTAAATCACAGGGGTTGACAGGTTCAGCTTGCTCTCCATCAGGTCTCCACTGCTCCTTGGGCCATTGAGATATGAACAAACCACACTGCATATTCCCCACTGCCAGAACTGGAAGCCACTATGAATTCCTTCATGCCTTATCCACCATGATGATGGTATCCTCTCAAACCAGAAGCCAAAGCAAGCCTCCCCTGAACTCTTTCAAGCATTTCATGAGTGGCAAGGAGGATAATTAAAGCGACTTCACACAGGGCCATGCAAATCTAGCTTCTCTGTGCCAGGTCTTCTGGTACAGTGATGCAAAGCCTACACATTCCATGTGCGTGCCACGCACAGCCCTTCCCTACACATTTGTTAAGGCACTCCAAATCATTCATCACAATACCACCCAGATAATTTCACTGTGCTTCCTACCTGGTCAAGTTTCAGTACTAACTAGAGCCAACCGTGTCAAATTCTAAGATGGCGCTTAGAGCCTGGAGAGAGAGCTCTTCCTCACACACTACCCTAGGATGGAAACTATGCAAAGAACCCCTTGGAGCTGAGCTCTTCCAGGTGGCTAAGGACATTTGACTAACAATGACTGTCTTTGCTGTTGCCAACTCCTGCAGCACCCCTTGGAACCAATGACATTTGACTTAAGGTAGCTTGGATGCACTCCTTTTTGTCCTTTGTCCCCTCAGATGTGCCTGTTCCACCAGAGCAGAGTATACAGGATTGCAGCCTTGCTGATCCCATGTAAGTGCTATGTAGTGGAGAGTCATTTTCTCACACTTATTTGGAGCTGACATGCCTTCTTTGTATCCATGGTTAAACCTCTTGTGTCACCAAGTCTCACCATGTTCTCCCGCTTCAAGGTGCTGTTTGTCCCTTTAACTTCAGCTGAAAGTTCCCTGTCAGTCTCCAAGCCTTTCCTCTGCATCCCTTTGTGCACCACCTGGAAACTCCTTCAGAACCCACACTCCCTACCTCTTTCTGGATATTTTCTTCTTTGTCTTTCTTAGAAGTCAGGCTGCAGCCCTCACTGGAAATAGCAACCTGTTTTCCCTAGAGCTCTCTCAACAAGTGGCTGTTCCCTCACCCTACCCCCACACTCCACATACCAGAAGCCTTTCAGGGCTTTCAAGGCTGCTGGCTAGCCATTCTTCTCCAGCTGAAAAACCCCAGTTCTTCTGAAAACTCACACCCTCAAGTTCTACCGCCCACTCACCCCTCAGGCCTTCGTCTGCCAGCCTCCTGTTCCTGGTTCACAACCCTTCCATCTCGCTTTCAGTCATTCTTTGTGGCTGAGTAGCCACCTAAAATGTGTGCCAAGAGATCAGTGGCCCATAGCCTCCCTCCTCACCTCCCTGCTTTCTCTTCCCCCACCTACCTCAGCTACCACTCCTACAGTCCTGCCCTGGCAATCTCATGGTCAGTACACACAATGTCTGCAGTCACATTCATCATCCCTAGCTCTGGCCACATCCTCCCAAAGAACGAACCCCCAACAACTCTTCAACCTCACAGGTGCCTCCAACTGAAAGGCACCTTAAGTCACTGTTTCTCTATCCCCTGTCTATCAAAGAAGCATGGAAAAGATGACCTATACCCAAGGACTTGAATGGAGAGTTTAAGAAGCTTATTCACACAGTAGCCAGTAGATCAAGGGACCCAGAAGAGATAATGGAATGGCCAGAAACAAGGAGTGTGATAAGCTACTGCCACCAACAGCCTGAAGGGGACAGAAGGAGATCCCTGAACTCCAGGAAGAGTTGAGTAAGAAAGGGATGTGACCAGAGAATTACGCTAGAAGCATGGTAAGAGACAGCATACAGAGGGAAAGTATACATCCGATTCTGTGATGTTTTGGCCTGTGTCTTCCATTTAACTTCCAGTTCTATCTAGCTGGAGACCAAAAGCCAAGGAGTTCCAGCAACACAGCCTACAGTCCCTACAGTCCTTGGTCATTCACCACCAGGTGTGGGAGGGATGTGATGTCATGGAAATGAAGGTACTAAGAAGTGCCTGCTGACTCCTCCCTGGCCCTTGTTGCATCTCTGCTGTTCTCAGCTGCATACATATTTAGTAACTTTGTCACACTGTCACATCAGCCAGACAGAAACATTCCTACCTCCTCTACACCTGGATCTAAGTAGGGAAACATGGCTGCAGAAAAACTTGGGGAATCTGCTAATGAGCTTGCTAAAGTCTCCAGGGGTCCCAGCTGTCTGATCCTGTTCCTCTGATCCCCTCGCCCTCCCATGGGATTCCAGTTCACTTCCCAAATCCCAGTGCAGGGCTTCTGGTCCTATCATCTCTCCTGAGAAAGTAGAGACAATCAAGGGAAGACTACTGCACGTTGGCATTAATACATCCCTTTCAGGTATGGCATGCACATCCTTGTCACAGAAGGAGAGGGAGTGGGCGGCATCGCCTTTGACCCACTAAGGTCTTTGGTCCTAAAGTCGCTCCTGTAGAATGGCTTCCTTGTAAGTCTTTCTACTTGGATTCACAAGCTCCTACTACATTATATACCAACCTTTCCTTAGGTACTCCACAGCTGCTCGCTCATTTCTATGCTCTGTCTCCAGGGAAACCCCTCATGAGTTCTTCTGCCCCTGTCTCCATCACTTCCCGTTCTCTCTGACCCCACGTTAGCCAGACATTTGTCTCTCCAATTCCGAAGAAACCATTATCTTGATATCGTTAGGGTGCTAGCAGGAGCAACTTGTATATTCAGATGGGATGATTTAGGCAAATTTTCGTAAGAGGTTTGGGCAAGGTGAAAGGGAGCCATACAGGACTGCACAAGGTCTAAGACTATTGACAACATGTGCAGAGGGACAGAGGGCCTCCTGACTGGAGCAACAGCACATGGCTGGCCACATAGCTGTGCCGAAGCCTTCAGTGCCAGGTGAGGACAACACTAGGCGCCCGATGACTCACGATCTCTTGCACTGAGGACTCCTACAGGTGCTGTCCCTGGGATGACTGGAACTTCAGACACACTTTAGTCTGAAGCCCTTGCTGCCCTCCCTTACTTTTTCCCTGGTGTCAGAAAACTTTCTCTGCTAACTTAACCCACTACTGATGCCATAAAAATGGTACCATCAATAAGCTCGACATCTAACTCTGTTTTGACACCACTGTCCTGGGATGATCCAAACTGACACCCCAAAAAGCCACTGAAAGTCTTATGGCTAACCAGAGTATGGTATGTTTAAACAACTAGAGTAAAAGCAGCATAGGGCATTTTCTCAGAAATAAAAGAATGAGAAGTAAGTATATCTTAATGACTGAGTACAGTGGGTTCCTTTCTTAGTAAATGTAAAGCCAAAGCAATCACAGCCAAGACAGAAAGGGCAGAGAAAGATCACCTACAGCAGGTAAGGACATAGACTGTCTTAGTTAGGGTTTTACTGCTGTGAACAGGCATCAGGGCCAAGGCACGTCTTATAAAGGACAACATTTAACTGGGGCTGGCTTACAGGTTCAGAGGTCAGTCCAGTATCATCAAGGCAGGAACATGACAGCATCCAGGCAGGCATGGTACAGGAGGAGCTGAGAGTTCTACATCTTCATCTGAAGGCTGCTAGCAGAATACTGGCTTCCAGGCATCTAGGATGAGGGTCTTAAAGCCCACACCTGCAGTGCCACACCTACTCCAACAAGGCCACACCTCCTAATAGTGCTACTCCCTGGGCTGAGCTAACCATCACATAGGCATTCTTTTCAAAGCAGTATCCTTGAAGAGAAGAAGAGAGATTTTATTCAGGAAGCTTGTGTGTATGTGTGTGTGTGTGCATGTGCCCATATGTATATACATATATTAAATGAGAATATACATTGTAAGAGAAATTATAAATGCTAGCTAGCCCACATGAAAGACACACAATCCACATATATTTACAAGCTGTGAGCCTAGACTGGATGGGTTTGGAGCTATTCTAACTTACATCCCAATCATGTATCCCCTGTCACTCCATGTTTCTCCTGGCCAGGTGCTCATGGTCCATCTCCTCTAATGGTGGCTTCCTCCTCTCTTCGTTTCCTTTCTCCTTCTTGTGTTTCTATCTGAGACTCCCAGCCAGGTAATGAAAAATTCACCTACCTCTCTATCTACTGCCCAATCATATAGGCTTTAGCCTTTCTTGACCAACCAATCAACTTGGGAAGCAAGGTTATACAGCATCATTTGGTGTAATGGGAGGATATCCTCAAAGTGGCAACCAGATCTTGGGGGAGGGGAGGGGGTTGGTATTTAGCATTTGAATACATGATAGCACCAGATCAATCCCAACAATAAACATTCCTATAGAAAAGCACTCTTAGCACGGACTCGAGCTTGCTCGCTTAAGAAGTACATTTTCGAGCATGCTCAGTTCAAGGTCAATTTGAAGAAAACATGCACATTTGGACATGCTTTGCTCAAAGTCATGGAGCAATTTGTAAAGATGTTAACATTTTAGGCCGGACTGCTTCTGAACATAGTCAGCTTGCACTGTGAGGTTTTAGTTTAAATAAAAGACACCTTAAAGGTGCACTGATCTAGATGTCTGCCCATAATGGCTCCTGCCTCATGTAGCAGATGGTAGAAAAGACAATTAATCGTTTGAAAGAACAACCATCAGTTTTAAATCCAATGTCAGTAGAAAGGTCACCCTTTTACTTTGCACTGACTCTTGGAGAACAGCCTTCAAGTTAGCAATTACTTGTTGTGATAATTAACTGGGGGTCAAATATTCAAATATGAGTCTATGAAGACCATTCTCATTTAATTCCACCACAAGTTAGGAACAAGTTGACAATTGCACACAGAGTGGGTGCCAGGAAAGAAACTATAACAGCTAAAGTGATTGATGTCATTAAGAGAAGTTTCATCAAGGGACTGGCTAACCTCAACTGTCAACTTGATAAGATATTGGTCCACCTGGGAGATTGGGCTTCTGAGCATGCCTTTGTAGGAATTATCTTGATCAGGTTAATCATGCGAAGACAATTATTCTATTACAGCTGAAGATAAAGCAACTATAAGACAGGCAACCGTGTAGAAATGTTACACATGGAAGCTCTAACTTGTAATGCCAGTCAACTAAAAGAAAGAGACTGAACAGAAAAAAAAAAAGAAGAAGAAGAAGAAGAAACTCTCTAAATGGGTCTCTGATTGAAAACAAGCAGAGAAATATTTCCAAGTCCACTGACCAAGGTGTTAAGAGGCCACTACTACTATAGTAGAAGGTGCCAGAACACAGCTAAGCTGGCAAAAAAAAACTTGGCAGCATAGTCACAGGCTGCTACTTTTACAATTGTACAAATGAAAGAATTACATGGTCATGAAGGCTTGCATCAAGATTCCAAAAAGTGGCCAAGTGCAGGCTATGTGTGGCAGGCTTAGATTTTCTTACAGGACTCTTTGAAGGCCATTGTATGAAACTGTGAAGGTAAGACCTAAGTTGCAATGGAAATACCGGGATATAGGAGATCAGGATTGTGGGCTTGCTGAAGAAAACTGCAGGCACGGACGGAAGTTGGCCAAAGAGGGAAGTCACATGTGCACATGTGTGGCAGGCAGAAGACTGAAGGACGTTGCTGTCTTACTTAAGGTTCTATTGCTGCAAAGAAACACCATGACCAAAAGCAAGTCAGGGGAGAGTTCATTTGGCTTGCATTTCCACATGTAGTCCATCATTTAAGGAAGCCAGGACCCTGGAGGCAGGAACTGATGCAGAGGCCGTGGAAGGGTGCTGCTTACTAGCGTGCTCCCCATGGCTTGCTCAGCCTGCTTTCCTATAGAGCCCACCAGCAGGGAAATGGTGCCACCAACAATGGGCTGGGCTTTCCCAGATGGATCACTAATTGAGAAAATGCTTTGCAGGCTGGCCTACATCGGGATCATGTGGAGGCATTTTCTTAATTGGGGTTCCCTCCTCTCAGGTGACTATAGCTCGTGTCAAATTGACGTAAAGCTACCTAGCACACTACTGGCTCCCACTAGAGCATCCTTGATGCCTTCATCCAGCCCCACCCTGCCCTGCCCCACCCTGCCAGACACAGCACTTCTGGTTCAGGATTGGTCTTTCTTTGGTCTAATCTTTCCTATGCTCCTGTTCTCTCTTTTGGAATGGGAATGTTTATTCTGTGGCACTGTATGTTGATGTATGTGCTAGTGTTTTTATAGAGGCTCATAGTTAAGAGATTACCTTGAGCCTTAACTTGAGACTTTGAACTCTAAGCTTTTAATGTTAGGAATGCTAAGGCTTTGGGGATTCCTTACAAAATGAGCTAAATGTATTTTGCACCATGAGATGGCCATGAGCCTTTGGAGACTAGGGGAAGGCTATTGATTAAATAGTAATTGACAAAAGGGTAGTAAATTGACAAAGGGTAGATCTAAATGATTAGTTAAACTTCATTGTCACCCGGGAGACATATCTTTGAGTTTGTTTTTGAGAGCATTTCCAGAGATTTTAACTAAGAAGGGAAGATTTGCCTTGAATGTGGATGGAACCATCGTACCGGCTAGAGTCTCAGAACGGAGAGGGAGGGAGGGAGGGAGGGAGGGGTGGAGGAAGGGAGGGAGGGAGAGAGAGAGAGAGAGAGAGAGAGAGAGAGAGAGAGACTGTTTTACTTTCTGTTGCTCTGATAAAGCCCCATGACCAAGTTACTCAACTTACCAAAAGATGAGTCTCTTTTGACTCATGGTTCCAGAGGACTAAGAGTCCATCACTGCAGGGAGATAAGACAACAAGCAGCAGGCATGGTGGCCAGAACAGGAAGTAGAGAAACCACATCTCAGCCATGAATGCAAAACAGTGAGGGGGGGAGGAAGAGAGAGAGAGAGAGAGAGAGAGAGAGAGAGAGAGAGAGAGAGAGAGAGAGAGGTGACTCTGTACAGTCTCAAAGCCTGTTCCCTGACACACTTCTTCCAGCAAGGCCATATCTCCTAAACCAATCCAAATAATGCCAGCAACCAAGGACCAAATGCCTGACCCTATGGGGGGTGGGGGATGCATTTCTCATGCAAATCACCACCAACTGGCAAGGCATCTCTCTGCTTCCTGACTGCTCATACAATGAGACCAGTGGCCTCACACTCCCTCCATGACTTCCTCACCATGACAGGAACCACAATAACCCCTTTCCTCACACTGCTTTGACCATGCATTGCATGACATAACAAGAGAAGTCACACACTTGCTTATGTTCTGTCTTCTATTCCAAGTATGAACTCTAAGAAGAAAAACTAAGTCTCGCTCACAGACTCCTATGCAAGACTTGATGCTTTAAAAAGTCCCCCTTACACATGCTCAAGATTAGTATATTTGAAGCATATATTTCAAGTGATTTTTGATATTTGGCTCTTTGGTAAAATATGTCAGAGTTTCATTCTAGTCTATGGAAAGTCTTTTTCAATGAAACTGACTGTTTCAATACATTTCAATTAAATCTTAAAGGTCAAGTGCGATGGCACATTCCTTTAATCCCAGCAGTCAGGAGACAGAAGCAGGCAGATAGATGTCTGTCAGCAAAAGTACACCCAGAGCTCCATAAGTAAAAGCCTGTTTAAAAAAGAAAACCACTCGACAGTATAGCACCAGCTCACAGGAGAAGTAATGCAAAGAACACTGGTCTAGTCCTCCGGAAGACAGATTTTCAGCCAGAAGACAACATTGCCACTTCATAACAAATGGGTATGTTCATCAACTTTCTGTCACTGTGGCAAATAAATATCTGGCAGAGACAACGTAAAGGAATATATTTCTTTTCATTCTCGATGACATTTTCAGGGGTTCCAGTCCATGGTTGCTTGGCCCCACTCATCATGGCCACCTCATGGTGACCGCCACCAGGGATGGGAGGGAATAAAGCAGCTGCCTATCCAGGAGAGAGAGAGAGAGAGAGAGAGAGAGAGAGAGAGAGAGAGAGTGAGTGTGTGTGTCCTGGAGGCAAAGGAAGTCAAGGATGTAGGAAAGGCAGCCTCCATACTCCCAGCACAGCCAGGCTTAGTGGCTCAGAGCTATCATCTCAAGATTTGGGCAGACGAGCAAAGAAACCTGCAGTGAGTTTGAAGTCGCAGGACGCTATAGAGTTTCGCTATAGAGTTTGAGACCAACTTGAGTTAAAAGAGTAAGACCCAGTCTAAAATACAAAACAAAAGCAACAAAAGTAGGAAGTCCCCAGTGACGTACTTTCCGCATGACCTCACTGCCCAGAGCGTCTATTACCTCACAATAGCCCATCAGCACTGGATGAAACTTTAATACACAGTTTTGGGGAACATTTAACATCAGAACAGTAACACTGTACAGGTAATACCTGTACAGGGTTTCTTTCGGGGATCAAATATATACATACTAAGATTGTGCTAATTGTGCAACTATGTAATTACATTATAATCAATAGGAACATACACCTTAAATAAGTGAACTCTATAATTTTTATATCCAAGCTCCGTTAGAATATAGTGGAATCATAAGATCAGGTTGGTTTGGTCAGCCTTGGTATCTGTAAAGACTTGAAGGAACCACAAACTCTGCTAGGTAGAGAAGACAAGAAAATGTTCCAGACAAAGATAAAAAACGACAGAAGGCAGAAGGGAGCTTGGGAAAGCGTGCCATAGCAATGCAAATCAGAGGCAGGAGGGAAGGGCACTGAAGACAAGGCCAACCCTGGTTTGCACAGGCGGGACCAGATCATGAAAGGATGGTTTTCCATGAAGAAAAGGGGAAAACAGGAAAGAACAGTGCTTTCACAAAGAACATTCTAGACGGGGAGAAAGTGGGAACTGA
This sequence comes from Mus minutoides, assembly GCA_902729485.2. Taxonomy (NCBI): domain Eukaryota; kingdom Metazoa; phylum Chordata; class Mammalia; order Rodentia; family Muridae; genus Mus; species Mus minutoides. Next base: position 2,118,595 of record LR749599.1, read on the forward strand.
CCTGGACCTAAGTAAAACACAATGTTAACCAGAAAGGAAAATAATAATAGCTAAGTCTAGTGCCCGGCTCTGCTGGGCCTTGAAGAAGCCCCTTGGATAATTGAGGTGGACGCCATCGCCCTCCCAACAGATGAATCCCACTGGCTTTGCTTCCTCTTCGGCTTTCCTAAGCTTTTCCTTCTGGTGCTTCAGCTCCACTTAACACTTTGCACTTTTAAAATCTTTTAAAAAGATTCTCTCCCAGCATGAGAATGTAAGCCCATAAGGATCTGTTAATTTGACATTTCCCTTATGTTCTGAATCCCCAGTGGAGTTTCTACTAGGTCAACTCTATTGTTACTTATTGAGCCATTGGATACATAAGTAAGATAATTGAGCCTTATAGAAGTAACTTGTCTGTGGAAACACAGGCAATAAATTGAGCATAATAATAAATTGACTCAATAACCACTTTTTTTTTTTTTTGATTTTTCAAAACAGGGTTTCTTTGTGTAGTCCTGGCTGTCCTGGAACTCGCTTTATAGACCAGGCTGGCCTCGAACTCAGAAATCTGCCTGCCTCTGCCACCCAAGTGCTGGGATTAAAGGCGTGCGCCACCACTGCCTGGCAATAACCACCTTTTAAAAGTACCATGATTACACCGGAAATGTAATATTCCTGGCTATACTATGGCAGTGGGAATAGGGAAAGAGACTGAATTGCCTGGATTTGCTGCTGTATTAGATGTCAAAAGGCTAATAAAAAGATGCAACATACGATTTTAGCTTCTAGACTGGGCAAGTAGTGCACTTTTTCAGGAAAAATAAATACCCCGGGTTAAACAGAAGTAGGAAAGTGGAGGATTTGGCAAGGGATCCCTTTTCACGATTTCTTGGGATTCCTAAATAGTGTTAATACCCAATGTAACAGGTAAATCTAAACTTCCAGTGGGGACCGGGGAGTTGGACTAAAGGACAGAAAAGAGCTTAACTCTGAGGCAAGCAAGCGGTTAACACTTAGGGTTTTTTTGGTTTGGTTTGGGTTTTGGTTTTTGATTTTTGGTTTTTGACTTAGAAACAAGATGCTTCTATGTAGCCCTGGATGGTATTAAACTCAGAGCACTTCTCCTGCCTCAGCGTCCCAACCAATGGGATTACAAGAGTCAACCACTAGCTCATTCTCGCAGCAACGTTGGAAGGCTCAAACTCGCGAAAAGTCCTTGAATAAGCAGGCTACTTCGTTTTTCCAAATTTTCTAGACGGTGGCTATCGCTTACACAAGTGGCCAACAAGTGTGGAACGTGGTAGCACCAAGGCCAGGGTGGGTCAGGAGGGCGCGAAGGCACCCAGCAGCCGTGCACACACGCTGCAGCAGCACGCGATGGCAAGAACCATTCCCAGGAAGCTCGCGCCCCAAACGACTCCCAACTCCCGGCGCGAAGCCTCCGCGCGCCACTCGCGTCCCGCGACCTCCAGCCCACAGGGGGCGCTCTGGGCCACCAAGTGCGGCCACGGCGCGAGCGCGCGGTTTCTCCCTGGTGCGCATGCTCGCCACCGCTGCAGGCTGACTTTTTTTTTTTTTTTTCCGGGCCGCCCCGGCGGCTGCGTACTGGCTGTGGGATGGGAAGTGAAGCCCCAGCAAGCGGCTGCGGCGGGGCTGTGCGGAGCAGCCAGCGGGAGGCGGCGGCGCGGCGGTGAGCAGCAGAGAGCTCGGAGCCGGGCGGAGGGAGCACCTGCAGGCACAGGCGGCGGCTCCACCATGGCGATTCGCAAGAAGAGCAACAAGAACCCGCCGCTGCTGAGCCACGAATTCGTGCTGCAGAATCACGCGGACATCGTCTCCTGCCTGGCGATGCTTTTCCTGCTGGGGCTTATGTTCGAGGTGAGCCCTCCTTCCCGGACCCCGGACCCCTGGCCGGGCCCGCCGACCCCAGCGTACCTGGCCGGAGCTGCGCAGCCCCCCGCGGCCCTGCGGCCCCGGCCCGGTCCGGTCCGGCCCGCCGCCCCCTCCCGCGCCGCGCAGTTCCTGCTTCCCGCGAAGGGTTACGTGGCAGCCGGCGAGGGGCCGGCGGGGGCGGCGGGCGCGGCCGTGCTGGCCCTGCGCGATGGGCGGACCCGGGGCCGGGGCAGCGGGGCCGGATGACTGACAGGGACCCCCGCTCGACCCCGACCCACGGCCTCGGCCGCTGCCTGCGCGGAGGGCGAGGACGGGGTGCTCGCACCCGGTGGCCCCCTGCCCGCCGACGGCCGCTCGTCCAACTTTCCGCCTGGGCTCTGGACTCTGGGTTCCCGGAGGATCGGGTCTGATCCCGATGCGAGGCTCGCAACAGCTGTGTTGAGGAGTTGAGCGATTTCCTTTCTTGAAGCAGAGGCGATGAGACTGTCAGGAGTGTGTAAATTCTCTTCCCACAGATCTGAGTATTTTGATGACTTATTTAACAGCTGTTGAATGTGGGTAATAAAGTTTGCAAGGTGAACCTGTAACATCCTACAGGGTTTTTTTTTTCCACCCTCCTCAGTACTTCCGCCCACTCCCCTCCCCCTTCCATTTTTTTTAATCTTTAAGCCACTGAGTCTCTTTAAATATATTGATATATTGATGATTACCATTTTGTCTCCTCTCCCCCTGGCATGTAGCCTAGTGAGGATAACTATTTTGTCATACATTTTTACTAGTCTTTTCCCGCTGTGAAGAATAGAGCTTTAAAGGTTTGAGTTGAAAGCATGGATCTAATGGAATGAGACAGCCAGTGATGAAAAGTGATTACGATTTGAGTTTTTGTTTTCCATGGAGCCAATTTGGTGTCATTAGATAACTTTCTATGTTATGTTATGTTTTTTCTCTTCCAAAAGACTTTTCTGAATCTACATGTAAGTACTTTTTGTTCCTGTCATTGTCACAGATGGTTGAAGCCACTTAACTAAGAAGGGTTGCAGGGTGAAGGGCAAATAGAACTAGTCAGACGCTTACTAGATAACCCAACTCAGAGCCGCTGTTCATCCTCCCTTCCATCGCTTGTACAGGCCTCACGGCTGCCGTTGAGGAGTCAGATAATTCGGCTTAGAGAAGTTTGACAGTATTATGAGTGAGTGGTATTTAAAATCTAGGGTTTGATTGTGGCCCTGTAGTAAATGCTTGCTTTGATTATTGGTTGTAGCGTGAATCCAGGAGCTTCATGCCTGACCTGTACCCCGAGTCTTTAGTGCTTGGTGCTCTATTGCTTCTGCGTGGCTCAGAAGTAGAAGTATGGCTCTGGGTTCAGTAATAAGCAACATACACAATGCTAAATATTTGTAATCTCTGAATTTATGAAAACTGTTTTCGTGCTATAGTATTAAATGTACCACATGGACGTGGCCAGTAGGCATTTGTCACCATATGCAGGAGAGTTGTGAATTCAAATCCAATGGCAACTACATAGTGAATTCTAGCTCTGAAGACCACTGCTCAGCTCTGCTCTGCTTCTCATGCTGACAGTCCCTGTCTTCAGAGGTGTGGTGATCTGCTGAGCATACTTACAGGCTGGAAGGGAAGGAAAATTGACAGCAGAAGTTTGGACACTTAGAAATGCCCCAGCCTCAGTTTTTATGTGAACTTCTGCCCTATTTTTCTAGGATGGTCACTATTAACATTAGTGACTTTTGTTTGTTTGTTTGTTTGTTTGTTTGAGGTAGAGTCTTTTTGTGTTGTCCTGGCTATCCTGAAATTTATTAATGTAGACCAGGTTGGCCTCGAACTCACAAGAACCACCTGCCTCTGCCTTCTGTGTGCCAGTTTAAAGGTTTCTGACAGTAAGTGGATGCTTTAATGCTAACTAGAAGCTTTTAAATCACTCCAGAAAGGTGTGATGTTAAAATGGTGAACAGAGCAGAGCCACTTGTGCAGGTCATTTATTTTCCTTAACCATATGGTAAAGATGCAAGTTTTGAAAGCTCGTTGTTCAGGTGCAGAAGAAAGTGACAGCATGGGGTTTTGGTGTGTGACTTTGAAAATAATTGCTACCTAATCTCAGTCTAACTGTAGAAGTACAGTGTGTGTGTGTGTGTGTGTGTGTGTGTGTGTGTGCTGAAATAAGAGTGAGGATGGTATTTGGCAGAACTACTATGCCTTCTGTGGACGAATACTGAGGAAATAATAGAGACTTTGTGGTAAATAAATAAATAAATTAGGTGTGCTACTAGCCAAACAGTCAAACGCTTGGGAATACTCTAGAAGCTCTCTGCTCTCTGCTCTCTGTAGCTGATTCAAATTAGGGAATATGGGAACTTGAGTTTCCTTCTCTCTAAATGGGTTATCCAAAGACTTTAAGTTAACTGATCTGCATAGTGCCTCTCTTAGTTTATGGCTAGTCCTTAGCAGTTCATCCAGGTTGGAAAACATATGACAAAGGTTTTAGTATATGTGTGTCTATGTGTCTGTCTGTCTGTCTGTCTGTCTCTCTCTCTCTCTCCCCCCCCCTCAAGGTTGAGGAAGAAGTAATCTGTTTGAGGGAAATGTTTGACTTTAGAAACTTTTTATTATACAAATCTTGTAAATAACGTTTTCTTTTCACAGTCAGTCTTGTCTTCAGAAAGCAAAAATACTAATAGTGGTTTTGTATTTAAAGTAGGAAAAATTGAACAATACAAAAAGATGTAACAGTACTCTGGAAGCTTGCTAGGAGGGATAATATGGAAGAGTTAAAAGAGGTTCACAGACTAGTTCTGAAAGGAGGGCCTGTGGGGGGTTGGGCAGGGGTCCACAGGAATACACAGGGATCTAACTTTATATCTAGATTTGTGTGTGCCCACTCGCACACACAAACCTTTGCCCCATAGCACATGTGAAGAGATCAGAGGACTTATGGGAATCAGATCTCATCTCTCAACGTATGTGATCTAGGGTAGAACTCAGATCAGCAGGTATGACAGCAGGAACCTTTCTCCACTGGCCCACATGTTTTATTACTATTTGCTTTTAGTTTTAATTTTAAATTTTCTACATGTATGGATGTTTTACCTGCATGCGTGTCTGTGCACATCTTGTGTGCCTGGTGCCCTGGGAGGTCAGAAGAGAGGGTCTCAGGGCCTCTGGACAGTTAGACAGTTGGGAACTGCCACATAGGTGCTAGGAATCAAACCTGGATCCTCTGGAAAGACAGCAAGCACTCTTAACCACTAATCCTGCACGTTTCTTTCTTTTTCTTTTTTTTTCCCAATTTTTATTAGATATTTTCTTCATTTACATTTCAATTTCTTTTTAAACATAGCTTGTCTTAATGGCATTTCTGTATGTCTTGAAAAAAACAATTTTATATAAACTAATAAAGTGGAATTTGATAGAAATTTATTTACCCTTCATGAATCCAGTGTATACAGTAATCATGCTTACCTCTAACAGTACAAAATATGTCTCATCTTTATAGCATCAGACACCAAGCCTCCAACTGATAGCCACTCAAAAAAAACAATTTTAGACTTTTCATATGAAGACTTGGATCTCTCATTAAATGTGGTAACCTATGTAAGATATATCTAAATTAATTTCACTTTTTTCTTTCTTAGAAGTAGATAGTAGATAAATGTCCCAAAGGGCTATTTTTGTTTTTTGGTGCAATGAGCGTCAGGGCAGTGTGTTTAGAGTGTGAACCAATGAGCCCTACTGCTAACTTGCCGAATGGAGCATTGCTGGAAGAAAGGTGAAGTTTGGAGAAGTGGGAAGGGCAACAAGGTTGATTTCCTCTATACATTATTTGGTAGGTATAGGTCCTATTTTTTTCTCCTCTCTTCCTGCCTAAGGTCACATGCTAAGCCAGCTAGAAGCCAGATCTTAATTTTATTTAGAAGCCTTGCATAAAAGGGTAATTTAATTTTTGCTGTGATTAGAATTTGGTACTTCTTTATCTTTCAAGATTTACATTTGCTGTGTATAAAGGAAAACAAAGTTTTCCCTAGCCATGGTATCGATAACTTCATATTATAAACTGGCAATGTGGACCTGGAGGCAGCAGAAGAGACAGAGCAGATCTGCAGGCAAACATCCATCCACATCCATCTGATAGCCAACATACACACACACACACACACACACACACACACACACACACACAGAGGAACCTGAGGCCAGCTCTGAGGAGGCTTTAATCAAACTTACGTCGGTAGCCTTGAGACATGTGCCTTTAACCTCCAAGCCTTCTTGTTAGCCCCACAAATCTCACCTTAAATCCTTTGGTAACCTTGTATAGACAGACAGACAGACAGACAGACAGACAGACAGACAGACAGACTTCTCATTAGACTGTGTATGCATATGGGGGTCAGAAGGCGACCTGCAAGAGTTGGCTTTCTCCTTCCAGCACAGGAATCCCAGAGACTGAATTTGAGTGTCAGCCTTGGCGGCCAGCAGCACCGACCTGAACCCTCTCCCCAGGCCCCCCACCAAGTTTTAATGCAGTATCTTTATTAGACCTTCTGTTCATCTGATCTTCATCTCTCCCTGTGGAGTAACTCACTATAGTGACCATATTTTAGATATGTTTGGGTTTCTTTTTGTGTGTTTTTTGTTTGTTTTGTTTTAATCATAGGCCCTGATTTATCTCTAGATGGTGAATTCCAGGATAGCAGAGTTCAGGCACAGCCTACACAGTCCTCCTCCCCCCACACCTTGTCTCCCCGCTGTTCTTTTGCCAGTTGTCTAGCTAGCCGGCATTGTTGGCGAAACTTTGCCTCTCTCCTTTCCTTTAATGTATTCACTTGTTGCTTCGCCTTTCTTCCTAAAACCTTTCCTTGACTAAAGGACATCTACTGCGCCTTATGCTCGGAAACCATGTTCAGTACCCCAGGAGTGCCTGCACATGCCTCCACACATTTTACTACACTGTATGCTCTGTGAGTTCGCTATACATAATATCTGTGCTGGTTTAATAAACCAAGTATTAGGAAAGACTAACAACAGTAATAACAGTTATACTCAGTATAACTGTTATATATAACAGTGTATATATATGTATATGTATATATAAAACAATACACTGGAATATAGCAGTTATACTCAGTACCAGTTCTATGAAGCCAGCCTCCTGCGTTTAGCCTTACGGTAAGGTGAGGTGAAGTAAGGCAGTTAGGCAGGTGTTGGGCCACAGTGTCAAGGTTACCACGACACAAGCGCTGCCCTGGCAGTTCATCTGACAGCCATACAGCTTCTAACAGGCCAGTGGTGCCTACAGCTCCAGAGCACTGGACAGAGGTGATTGATCGGCACAGGTTTCATCACGTGTCTCCCTGTAACACAGTGTAAACCTGACCTTCCTGTCACAGAGTTGCCCATGCTTTCAAGACTGGCCACAGATAAATGAAAATCATGCTTAAGAGGAGATAGTTGTTCTTGCTTTTCCTTACCCTTCTCCACCCTCAGCCCCCACTTCCCTTGTCTGTGTAAAACAAGCTAGTCTTAAATTCATGATCCTCCTGCTATAACCTCTTGAGTGCTGGGATTGCAGACATGACCGCCTACCGGGCTGTTTCTGCCTTTTATATGCATCTCAGCTCCCACTGCTGAAGGGTTCTGGGAAAGTAATCACCCACGTGTTGACAGTCACACATTTAAGTTTTTTTTACCTCAGACATCATCTGCAGTCTTTGTATTTGTCTTTGCCAGCTGCTTTCCCAGAGAGGACTATGTAATCCTCCTCATGCAGGTCCCCATCACCCTTTACAGGAAACTTTACATACCCCATACACATTCATGCTCAGGGAAAACATGTTTTATCAGATATAAGTTGGCGTGGTAGTTCAGCCCTGTAATGCTAGGATTTTGGAGTCTGGGGGAAGAAGATTTTAGCTCTAGCTGTAACTACTTGTCACATACCTCAAGTGCATGTGTATATGTGTGGGTGTGTGCATGTGCGCACATGTGTAGAGGGTAGGTGGATAGATCTTCATCTTATCCATCCTCCATTCCTCCATATACAGATTTCTTCATTCACATGAGTAAGACAGTTCCATCGTTGACTCATGACAAATTACAGTCAAACAAATGGATTGCATGCTTAGAGACCCATCTGCAAAGCATCCCATGGCATATATGCAGATACTCCAGAATTTAAAGACAAAACAAAACAAATCTAAGTTGCTTTGGATCTTAGGTTGTGTGTGGATAAGGGAGAGCTAGCCTGTGCTACTCTCATTGGCCCAGGAGGAAGCACTTGAGACCACTCTTCAGTACATCTTTCCATTGTTTCCTCTTTCTGGCTGTGTATTTGTCCCCCCATCCCCGGAACTATCTGTTAGCCCTGCACAAACTCGTTCTTCCACTGCTCAAAGCAGCAGCATCACTAAGAGGGTTCAGTACCATCTCGTACTCTTTGGATTTCAGTCCTCACAGTGTGATCTCTCTACCCCTTATGGATGTCCATTTCACTCTCCTCATCACACCTCTGAAGACAACTTTGTAAACCTGTCTGAATTCGAAGCATTTTCCCCTTGGCTTTGGGGAATGCCAGGCTCTTCAGTATCTACCCATCACCAACATTTCTTTTTAGTTTCAGATACCATTGGCTTTCCCAGATTTTCAGTTTGGGGAGTCGGAGTGTTGTGAGTTGTCCCCACTGCTTTAGGCCTGTGGCAAAGTGAGGCTGCCGATGGAACAGCAGCTGTTCTCATTATGTCACAAACAAGCAGGAGACGTGAAGTGGACAGAAAGTGTTGTCTCACAGGCCCACTTGAGGCCTGACCCAAGTGACCAGCCAGCTCTCACTAGGTTCCATGAAGTAAAGGTTGTAGTGGTCCATGGGCTGGGTGGGGACCCACTGTGGACACTGGGCCTTTAGGAGACGCTTCCCCAAAGCAAAGACGCTTGAGCTTTGGCTTCTAAGTCTTCTCGGACACTGCACACTTACACAGATGGTGGAAAAGTCCCACAGTTCAACTTCATCCATAAATAGTAATTCCCAAGTCTTCCTCTTAAGTCCTGCCTGCTGAGCTCTTTATTGAATATAAGCCACCTGTAGCCCTTTCCAACCATGTATCTAGAGAAATCTCAACTCATGATGAGTCTCTCCTTTATGGTCTTGTGTCTCACATTTTTACTAGTGTTTGTCACCTCATTGCGTAAGCTTGAGTGCCGTAAGTGATGTGGGACTCCTTTCTTTTGCTTATCAAGCCATACTCAGCCTTGAAAGTCCCTCTATCCCACCACCATTGTCCAAGTGCCCTTCATGGGATGTCTAGCAAGTCTTGTCTTGCGTGTTTGCTCTATGGTATCCTATCTTCCACTTATTCTGGAACACTGATGAATTGTACAGTATTTTCTAGGTGCCGTGCTGGGTTCGTCTTTAAAATTATATTGGTATTCATCAACTTTCCTGCATGGAGGTCAGAAAACGATCTACAAGAGTCGGTTCTCCCTCTACCACGTGGGCTCCTGAGATTGAACTCAAGGGCCCATGCTGACTGAGCCATCTAGCCAGCTTCCCCATACTAGGTCTGGGCATACAGTGACAGGATGCTGTAGCACCGCCCCCCCTCAGATAGCACTTACTTCATGCTAGGTACCATAAAGTTGAGTGCAGTCCTACCGTAACGTGTGACTTGACGGAGAGGACACTCTTCCTAAGGTAGTCTGATAAAGGGATGCCCAATCTGGGAAAACAGGGAACATGCCTTGAAAGGTGTGATGAAACTGAGCTCTAAAGGGAAAAGACTTTCCAACAAAGAAAGACTCTGGCAGGGGGCCAGAAAGTAGATGTGACCGTCGGAGATACAAGTGCAGACCACACTCTCCTAGGAAAGACTCTTGGGAGGTAGAGCAGGGATCATGCCGTGCAATTGGAAGATGATTGTGGCAGCGATGTGGAGACTCCAAGGGGGCAACAGACCCGTTAGGTTATACCTGGCAGGCTTACGAAAGATGAAACAGCCCCTCCTTAAAGCCTTGCAGGCATACTGAAGCAGCTCAGTGCTGTTTGTCTGCTTCTGCCGATTCTGATGTGTGTTATACCTGACCTTAAATTTACCTTGTTTCTACCTCTGCTGCCTTCTTCATCCCCTTGTGCACCTTGGGAACTTCAAACAACTGAAGAAGCATTTCCTACCCCAAGGAAAAGCAAAGCACATAGAGTCCTTCATCCTGAGTATCTGTAGGGTAGGCTGCCCTTTATCCTGAGTATCTGTAGGGTAGGCTGTCCTTCATCCTGAGTATCTATAGGGTAGGTTACCCTTCATCCTGAGTATCTGTAGGGTAGGCTGTCCTTCATCCTGAGTATCTATAAGGTAGGCTGCCCTTTATCCTGAGTATCTATAGGGTAGGCTGCCCTTCATCCTGAGTATCTATAGGGTAGGCTGTCCTTCATCCTGAGTATCTGTAGGGTAGGCTGCCCTTTATCCTGAGTATCTATAGGGTAGGCTGCCCTTTATCCTGAGTATCTATAGGGTAGGCTGTCCTTTATCCTGAGTATCTATAGGGTAGGCTGCCCTTTATCCTGAGTATCTATAGGGTAGGCTGTCCTTCATCCTGAGTATCTATAGGGTAGGCGGTCCTTCATCCTGAGTATCTGTAGGGTAGGCTGCCCTTTATCCTGAGTATCTATAGGGTAGGCTGTCCTTCATCCTGAGTATCTGTAGGGTAGGCTGTTGGCACAGACCCTGAAGTATTTGAACAGTCTGTCTACCAGTCCTGACAAAACCCAGCGTCTTATCAAGGATTAGTTAATTCATTTGTATTTGAGACTTTCTGGTGCATCACTGGCCTTGGTACCTGTAAATGCTTAGTAAACATTCCATCTTTGGGTTGTGACCACTTTACTGTGACCAGTAGCCAAGTTAAAGAAACATTTACTGCCCAGTTAACCAGACATGTGCTCGTGGGGGGAAGATGAACACACAGACACTGCATGTGATCCATCCCTTACACAAGTTCTGCTTCCTTTTATTTATATAGCATTTTCCTTGCTGTAAACTTCATGGTGATTGTTCTGTAACAGAGAATGGCTATTTGAGAAGTTATTGCTTACTGGATCAACTGAAGCTATCTCTTTTGGGGGGGGCGGGGAGGATTAACAGTGTATGGTCTAAACCATAGAAAACACAGAAAAACCCTTCAATGAACTACCCACCAGACTCTACTTATGATCAGAAGTCTCCACTGTGCCTACCCAATGGGCCACAGAAAAGGGGACCTTCTTTTTCTTAGAACTGAGGGCAGACTTTGTAATCTTTTTGCCTTGGTACGTTCATTTGGGAGAGAGTCACAGTTGACGTCTTTCTTGCTTTCTCTCTCCAGATAACAGCAAAAGTAGCCATCATCTTTGTTGCTCTTCAGTATAATGTTACCCGCCCTGCAACAGGTAAGTATTAGTTAGGCATGCAGCTGATCAGGTTTAGATGGATCTGTGGACACTGGGGTCTATATTAATTCCTAGTGTCCAGACTTTATCCTAAGCAGTGTATGAAACCTAGTTTTCTGTGTTTATTGTTTATTATGTATTTTGTGCATGGTCTTGAAATCCCATCAGAGAATTCTTTGTATTGCTCCTCATTTAGGTTGTTGTACAGTCAGGGTTTCTACAGGGACGGTGCTCCGCTGCAGGCTTTCTGCACCAGGAATATAAGCTCTTCAGACTCCGTCTTCTCATTTTTGTTGAATTCTGCCTCTAGCAAGTATTTTGACTAGAGAACATATTAGTAAACTCTAGGAAATATCAGATAATTGTATCTATACTTTTATTTTAGAAAGTTATATTTCCAAATTATGCTACGTAAAAAGTAAGTTGCCATGGAAAGTTGGCTATGGCTGACTGTCATAAGCAAGAGAGAAGATGCTTGCTCCAGGAAATTGGGAATATCTGACAGTAACCTGCCCTGGAGTCCCCAGCTTGGTGGGAGAGCAGAGGAACAGGCCCTATTTGTTCTGTTGTTTGTAGTTTTATGAATGCTTGATTTAGTGTCAGAAAGCAGATTGCTTGAGGGGGTACTTGAGATGCCAAAGTGATGGTGTTCTTACCTAAATGTCCCTAAGCAAACCCCACACTCCAAGAACAGATGTCAACAACTCAAAAATACTAATACTTGCTTTGAGAAATTAAATCAAATTAAAAAACTGCAATAACTTTTAAGTAGTAGTTTCATCTCTCTAGTGCTTAGAGATCAGAGCCAAGCCAGACATAAGTTAACTTGGCTTCCACCAAGCATCATAATGGATGGTCCAGTTTGCACATCCAGCCAGGGCCTGCAGATGCTCCAGAGAAGTCAAGAGAGTAGGCCAGGCCAGGCAAGGCAAGGCAGGTAGAGCGTGGCTCCTTCCCCTGGTTTCTGGTTTCTGGTGGCTGTGACTAACATGTGTCAAGTCTTTTGTAAGTAACCCCTGAGGCTTTGGGTTGTAGAAAGCCTCTTTGGTTGTCATTTCCCTTTGACCCGAGACCCTCGGGGGACTTGTCTAAGGGATCTCTGTAGAACCTTTACTGAGTTAGTCGCCTCTTGTTTGTTTCCATAACTATGTTGTGCCGAGTGCTGTTTTCATAATCTCACGTATATTTTTGTGTGTGTGTGTATGTGTGTCCTTTTGGCCTTCAGAAGAACAAGCTACTGAATCAGCATCCCTATATCACTATGGTATCAAAGACTTGGCTACAGTTTTCTTCTACATGCTAGTGGCGATAATTATTCATGCCATAATTCAGGAGTATGTGTTGGATGTAAGTATACAACCTCAGAAATCCCTATTTTGTAAAACACTCCTAGTTCTCCATCTGCTGATCTCCATATATTAAGTGTGTTTTGTATTTATCCGTTATTCCTAACAGCTGCTTTTATTTTTAGAAAATTAACCGACGGATGCACTTCTCCAAAACGAAGCACAGCAAGTTTAATGAATCTGGTCAGCTCAGTGCATTCTACCTTTTTGCCTGTGTGTGGGGCACGTTCATTCTCATCTCCGTAAGTGTGGCCTCGGCCGCTGTTCTTACCTTTGACACTAAGACCTCTGCTCATGAACGAGCATGCTGACCGTTCCAGAAGCCTCACGTCTTTAGGCATGGGATGCCATCACTATATCTTGTCATCCCTTGTAGATCTCTCTGTTCACAAAGAGGAATGAGCTTGCCTAGGTTAGGTAAGCGAGTGTTGTTAGTCATTTTCTCCTTGACCGCTGCAGCTTCTCCCAACTTAAATGTATACATCTTTAAGTATGGCAGTCAACCTTTAGCTCTCTTTAATGAGAGGAATTACAGTATCCACATTATCATTAAAGGCACCTTCCATTCATATCCCATTGCATGGCTTTACACACTTTGAGATTGTTAAGCACATAATTCTTTTAAGTCATTATGGTGGAGATCAATAACAAAGTGGCCAGGATCTAACCGTTAATGTCAGAGATATAGTAAAACTCAGCTTTCTAATCCTGTGCCCATCCTATCTTATTGATATAAGAGTCAAAAGGGAAATGTCAGCTTAGTGTGTGTGTGTGTGTGTGTGTGTGTGTGTGTGTGTGTGTGTACACTATAAATGTTGTCTATGTGCTTGAATGGAAGAGTTAGCAGTGAAGCGCAGTCTTCTTAGAGGCATCACTTAGGGTTTGGAGGGAGTTTTTGGTTGGTTGGTTGGTTGGTTTTGTTTTGTTTTTTCTGAGACAGGGTTTCTCTGTGTAGCCCTGGCTGTCCTGGAACTCACTCTGTAGACCAGGCTGACCTCGAACTCAGAAATCCACCTGCCTCTGCCTCCCGAGTGCTGGGATTAAAGGCGTGCGCCACCACTGCCCACTTGGAGGGAGTTTTTGCTTTGTTTCTTGTAATGTTCACCAAACACATCTAGTTTTCTGAGAAGATTTGCATAGCATTATATGAATTTGCATCATTGTGAACTTCTGTCAATAAGTCCGGTTTTCAGTTCTCTTGTTACAGGGCTGGTCTGCCCCTGCCATGCTCTTCTGTTAGTGGCCTAGCGTTTGTTACCCGTGCTGCCTTGCACCTGGATGCAGGGCTGCTGTACCGTACTGGGACGCGGGGCATTATATTTGGCTTGGTGTTTCATCTCGGGCTCATTTTCACTTTGTTAACCTAAGCAAGTCAAATTGTATTGGACAAACTAAAGCGTTTGATTGCCACATGCTCTTTGGAACCTTTTGTGAGGAACTATAAATATTTGCATGGTACTCACAGATAATTGTCCTGTCTCCTAGGAAAACTATATCTCAGACCCAACTATCCTGTGGACAGAGTATCCCCATAACCTGATGACGTAAGTTATTCCCCCCCCCCCCCCCACAGGCCTTTCTTAACTAAAGACTGTTCATTTCACAGACAGCTCGAATCCACTGTGTGGTTCTCCCTCTGGACTTGATAACAGTACATGAGGTGGTACATTGCCTGCAGGCTAGGACAGTGGCATCACCCTGTCATAAGGAAAAAGAGCTGGGTTCTGTTGCTGTCTATCTCCATTACCTTTACCAACTTGAGACAAGTGATTTTAACAAATTTTTAAAGAGAGTATTTTACAATGTGTGACTCTTTTGTCTGCACATATGTATGTGTACCTCTGTGTGCCTGGTGCCAGAGAAAGTGGGAGAAGGCTTCAGATTCCCTGGGGCTGGAGTTTTGAATGGTTGTAACCCATCATGAGGGTGCTTAGAATCAAGCCCAGGTCCTCTGTAGGAGCAGCGTGTGCTCGTAAGTGAGCAGCCCCTGGTTTTAACGATTTTAATTGGTGTTCTCTTCCCCTCCTGCACCTTTATCCTTCCCCATTGTTGGCATGTCTGCATCTCTCTGTGGTTTCTGTCTTTTCTTTCCATATTCCTTCATTTCTGCTCTGTTCTGTCAGACTCCTAAGGCTTGGGTTCTTTTTCTTCTTGCTTGCATCCTGGATGTCTATACATTGCTTCTGGGAGCTCCTTGTCAGAATGAGACAGTACACTCGTAATCCTGTTGTAAGAGAATCTTCCTTGCTGCTTTGCCTTGCACCCAGTGTTGGCTGTTTGGTTTATATTTATGTAGCATCTGTAAACGATTTCAGATGTTCTCTATCGTCCCACGTGTGTGAGCCCTGCTTTGCGCTCTTACCCATCGAGACTTCTGTCCTCCTATCAACATTGGAGCGGTCTCTTTCTTTATTCTTTCTGCTTGGGAAGGTATGGATATCTAGATAGTACTCACTGAATACTTGGTGGTCTAAAAACTAGAGAAAAATTCACGAAGGAAGGAAGTCACGTGACCATAAACATACCTGTTTTAAAGCCAACAGTGATATAATATCTCCCTTTCTGAGTCATACTTACATGCAGCTGTGTACCTTCTAGAAATGGTTTCAGGTTGGCTTTTCCACTTTCCACTCAGAGGGAAGAGTGAGGAGATGGTTAGGCAGAAGAGGCAGAGGTGTATGGTGTTCAGAGGAGACGCAGAGTCTGACTATGACCGTCTCCGGGAACTCTCCCTGTCTCGGCCCTGCCTTCCCTGCCTTACCTGCCTCTGCCTCCATTTGCTTACGTTCTCCCATGTTGCAGCCCAGAGGAAGTCATGTCTCACTAAGGAAAATACTGCCCCTTTCCAGTAATGCATTGAGCCATTGCTTTGCCCTGGCCCCTCCCCTTTCACAATGTATTCCTTATAACACTGGGTGGACTTTTGCCCCATCTCCCTGTTGATGAAGCCTTGTCAACCTGTGGGTCTCTGTTGAGCCTTAGGTAACTGACAGACAAGTGTTCTGCATGCTGTGGCTTTGCTCTTTGGTGCGATGCCACCGTTGACTGAGTGGTGGGAAAACCGGGCAAGCCTCCCCTAAAGTGGGCGGCACGTTGTACAGGATGACAGCAACAGCTTGGCCACATCTTCTCTACTGCCTTCTGGCACCGCTTTGGTTTTTGGTTGTTGTTGTCTTTGTTTTGTTTTTAAATACTATCCTTTAAAAGATATTTCCCTTTCTCACTCAGATTTCAAATGAAGTTTTTCTACATCTCCCAGCTGGCGTACTGGCTCCATGCATTCCCTGAACTCTACTTCCAGAAAACCAAAAAAGTAAGCTGGATTTGTATTATTTTGATTTTTCACTTTAAAGAATTGTCTTGTCGCTGGGCAGTAGTGGCGCATGGCCTTTAATCCCAACACTTGGGAGGCAGAGGCAGGCAGATCTCTGCCTTTGAGGCCAGCCTGGTCTACAGAGTGAGTTTCAGAACAGCCAGGGCTACACAGAGAAACCCTGTTTTGAAAACAAACGAAAGAACGAACAAAAGAAAGAAAGAAAGAGAAAGAAAGAAAGAAAGAAAGAAAGAAAGAAAGAAAGAAAGAAAGAAAGCAAGCAAGCAAGCAAATGGTCTGAGTGTGCCTGTGCCCTTGGTCTGAGCTTTGTTTCTGAGTTCTCAACTCCCCCTCCTCCTTCGAAACCTGAAACTCTCAACTATTTCTTTTTTTTTTAAAAGTACTTCTGATTCTGTTTTAGCACGCTGATTGCTCGTTTTTAAATTAGTGGTAATTTAAATTAAAATGTAACCAAGTTCTTTAAAAATGCTGTTAGTTTCCTCTTACTGGTTTTCTTCTAGCAATTTATTTCACCAGTAACTAGTTGGGTTTCAACTAGCAGTTCTAAAAGAAGAAATCTGTGTTGACAAAAAAGTAGACGGCAGTTAAGTTTTTACCCTTCCTGAGGTGGGTGGGTGGAGCCTGTGGGAGAGGCCTGTGCTTGGAGAAGTAGATAAAGCACTGGAGGGCTCCGTGCCCCTTTACGAAGCTGACCTGCAGGGCCCAGCACACAGTCAGCGCTACTGTCTGTCAGCGTTACTGTTCCTTCCCCTGGCTCCTCAGAAGCTGCCCAGCTGCGCGCACCCCTGGGTGGGGGGGGCGCTCCCCTCTGTAATCTCCCCTCTCCGTTCTGTACTTCTGTACGCTTTGCCTTATACTTCACACTTATATTCACATGAAGGTTGTTCTTTCAGGATTACCTTCCCACCCACCCCCACCCCCGCAATAAATTAATCAAATATCTTTATTTTTGTGTAGATCTAATTTAATAATAGTTTAATATTAATTTAGGATGTACTTGAAAGTAATGTCAGGGAAGGATAACCGTCTAGGGGTCCAGATGAGACAATCTCTGTGGTTTATTACCGACTGAGCCAGCGTTACAGCTGCACATGGGCTCATTGTACTTTTGTTGGTTGTGTGCTTCTTACCCACATTTGCCAGGGTAGGAGGTTTGGTCTTTGAGAAGTTTTCCTAAGTGGTATTATGACATCCATTTACTGACAGACAGATTTCTCTCTTCCCTCCCAAAGTCCACAGATAGTCTTTAAAAGCAGGTACTGCAGATAGGCCCTTTGTCCTCTGTTCTGCTAGGCTTAGCAAACAGCTCCAAGGGAGAAGCCATGTACTCTGGCACATGCCAGAAAGAGGAATGCTTTTGCAGTTGATCGGATAAGGTAAGGTGAGGTCACTCAGTTTTGGAATGTCTGAAAAATGATTAGACACCCCCCCCCCCCCAGTTTCCCGGAGCTCTTCTCTGTCTGGTGAGCTCCTGGTGTGGGACTTGGGTCTCGGGCTGTGCTGTGTGCAAAATAGTAGCTGCCGGCCACTGGTAAAGACGTTAAGTACAAACACAGTCTTACTTCATAGTGACACTGGCCATCTTCAGTGCCCCTTACCCTGTGAGACTAACAACTGTGAGACTGTTTTATATAGAAGATCCCCCCCTTCACCCCCCACATCTTTAAAGATGGTTTTTCTATGTAGCCCCAGTCTGGCTTATAACGCCTGATCTTCCTTCCTCTGTCTCTCCTGACTGAGGGGAAGTGATAGGTGTGTGTGCCACCATTTGTGGATAAGATAGGTTAAATGTGTGCCGCCATTTGTGGATAGGATAGGATTACGTTTGTGCCACCATCTATGGATTGGACAGAGATTTAGGGAACATTGGTGCACTTGTGGAGAGCTTTGTTGGACAACAGTCTTGAGAGTATCATAGTTTCTTGATGCTCGGCTCCTGGACATGGCTCAGCTACTGTAAGCTTTCTTTAGGAATTTGCATACCCATGGGCACAATACCTTTGGGTTTCATTACTAATCCAAGTCTATCCCTAGTGCACTGACCCTGCGAGTGTAAAGGGACTTTTCAAAGCAGTTGTTCATTTATCTCCTAAAGCTCTTTCTTATCAGTTCCTGCCAGATGGCATGTCTCCACAAGTGTGCTCTCATTTTTATGGGATAATTTGCATAACTTAGAACTTAACTGAAACTATTTTTAACACTTACACGTGACAGTTGAAAGTAACTGTTTCAAGTAATTAGCATAATTTGAAAGTAACAGCTGCATATGTGTTAAACTGGTTCTTAAAATTTACTCTATGAAATGTATTTCGGGGAGAAATCTTTACTGCAAGAAACTTAGTGCAGTGACTGTTTGGCAGCAGTCTCACTGGCAGAGGGGTAGGCACGTGCAGCAGTCTCACTGGCAGAGGGGTAGGGACATGCAGCAGTCTCACTGGCAGAGGGGTTGGCACGTGGGAAGAGCCGAGGTGTGGCGGAGGCAGCCAGCTTAGTGTCCTCAGTGGGGATGTTTAAATCATGGACCTTCAGTAAGCACATCTCCTTGTAGCCCAGGAGAAGACTGGAACTGCCACTTGGTAGTCAGGCCTTGTGGGTAACCACAGAGCCAGTACTGAAGAGGCTGAAGTAGGAGGCTTGTTTGGGCAAAATAACATGAGACCCCCATCTCAAAGAGGAGTCATTCCTCAGCTAGTTTGAACTTGGAAGCTTTTAAGAAACTCTAGAAATGGTCAAATGTTTTGTTGCTGGTAATTAAATTAGTTTTGATTACAGATAATAGAATTGATTGTTATGTCAAATGTTTAGAAATGTTTTCCCAGCCCTGCTTGTTGGCAGCCAGTCACCCCTCTCTAGTCTCGGCTGCTTCCCACTACAGACTCTCTTCCGATTTCCTAAGACTTTCTGAGTCTGTTCTTAGACCCCGGTAAGGATTTTAAGGTGGCAGTGATGCAAGTATCTTAAGCCCTGTGTGCCTTTCACAGACATTTATTATCACTCAGCGTAATCAATGTATATTATCCCTGTACTATAAGAGCTTTTTAAACTCAGTTTGAGATGGACTATAGGGGAATCTTTACCTTTCATAGGCTCACGTGTGATCATTTGTAATAAAGCTTGTGTTGTCAAGAGCTTTTTAATAAAAATATCCTGGAAGAACAAGTAGAAGTTTTGGAATTCATAATTTAAACATACCAGTTAGATTTTCCACAAAAAAATGAAATTATTCAAATTTTATGGCATTCCACGATTTCCTTCTTGTATAAACTATTATAAGTATTGAGAATATAATAGCCAGGCATGGAAGCACACATCCAGAATCACACCACAGAACTTTCTCTGAAACACTCTATTAAATGACTCACTGTTATAAGTATATTGTGTGTTAATCGTAAGCAAAGTCTCACTGTGGCTTCTGGTAGAGAAAGGTAATTCTCCTAACAAAACCATGGAACAGCAGGAGAGAACGTGCTGAGAACACAGCTCTCTGCTTCTTCTCCCAGCTGTGTCAGACTATTCTGCAGTTTCCACAGCTGTGATGAGCCGTCCTCAGACAGGTGGCCTACTCCTAAGTAGCCAGCAAGCTGCTTCTGTGAGAAAGCCAGTTCTACCCAGCTTTCTTGGTTCATTCCTTTTCCCCACAGCAGAGACCAGGGACCAGACAAGAGCGTGGTTGTCAGCCTCCTCGTGGAGGTACTCCCAGGGAGACTGGGGAGCCCTGGGGAGCTTGCCCTGGTGCAGTGCCCTGAAGCAGTCATTTCCCAGAGGGGCTCTTTCTAATTGGCCTTCTTCTTAGCTGGGCCACATGCTCTCGGGCGTCTGGTTCCCTGGGTTCTCCTGTCTCCTCGCTTTTTTCCTTGGTGGTGTTTTTAGGTTTGTGATGCAGAGTTGAGCTAACTTGCCCAAGAGCACATCCCCAGGAAGCACAGGCCTTAGTTTCTTGTGTTGGCTTTTCCTGTGTGGTGCACCTGGAGTAGGTGAGCTCAGTGACGCTCGTTTGTATACAGCTAAGGGAAAGCGTCCCCCACCCCCACCCCGCCTGAAAACTGTTGTTTGAAGGCCTGCTGATGCTTCGTTAGCATATTGGGGAATTAATTGCTTGTGAGTGTAGCTTTCAGCAATGGCACTTTATCTGCCATCGTTATTGTGTCTCGGTCAGGTGACTACCAGATATGGAGGACTAAGATGCCAAGTCATCTGGATGTAAGAAATGCATTATGGCTTATGACATTAAAAGTGAGAGCGTTGACCATGTCGTTCACCTACGATGTGTCCTTGTATTTGCAGGAAGATATTCCTCGTCAGCTTGTCTACATTGGTCTTTACCTCTTTCATATTGCTGGAGCCTATCTTCTGAAGTGAGTTGATATTTGGCTTGGGTATGACTAGCAGATAGCATGCTAATTCATCTGAGTTGGTAATTTACCCTTTCTTTTTCTTGTGTTCTTTCAACAGCTTGAACCATCTGGGCCTTGTTCTTCTGGTGCTGCACTATTTCGTTGAATTTCTTTTCCACATTTCTCGTCTGTTTTATTTTAGTGACGAGAAGTATCAGAAAGGGTAAGTGCTGTCCTCTCCTGTTTGTTCAGCGGGTGTTTGAAGTCAGTGCCTAGATTGTCAAAGCCTGTGCACGGGAGAGTTCTGCAGTTTCGTTAGTAGTACATTAAAAGAAGGCAGAACCACCACTTAACAATAGTGATACTCTGTGCTGGAGAGATGACTCAGTGGTTAGAGAGCATGTTGTTCTTGCAGAGGACCTGGGTTCAATTCCCAGCACCCACATGGTGGCTCAGAGCCATCTGTAACTCCAGTTCCTGGGGATCCAATGCTCTTCTCATCTGGCCTCCACAGGCACCAGGCATATACATGGTGCACAGACATATACGTAGGCACAACACCCATACATACACATAAATGAATAGATAAATAATTTTAAAAACAATGTTCATAGTCTGTATTTCCTTTAGAATAGTGTTTCTTAGCTGGACAGATACTGTATTGGACTTCCGGTGGGTAATACAGTCTTAAGGATATGAAAAGACTTTGATAGAAAAACTCAGATGGAAAAGAAAGATTTGCAAGGTGCAACCAGCTGGGCAGTGGTGGCGCACGCCTTTAATCCCAGCACTTGGGAGGCAGAGGCAGGTGGATTTCTGAGTTTGAGGCCAGCCTGGTCTACAGAGTGAGTTCCAGGACAGCCAGGGCTACACAGAGAAACCCTGTCTTGAACAAAAACAAAACAAAAACAGGTGTAACCTGTAAAGACCAGTGTCTGTGGCCTCTGAAATGGGAATCGACATTAGTTGTTGGTAGCAGTGCTGGCTTGGCCTGAGCCCAGCCTGTTTTAGTTGCTGAAGCACATCGCCAGTACTTCACAATGAACAGAAATATTAAACCATTGTCTACTGGAGTTCTGGAAAACCTAAATAGGGTGATCAATGCTGTGGACCTCTGATGAGATGCTGCATTGTGTAGGATTTCCCAGGAATTCGAACACAGAATCCTTTTTGCAGAATTAGAAATGCAGTTTTAGGGACTAGAAAGATGGCTTGGTAGAAAAGTACTCACTGTGCAAGCATTAGGGCCCAGGTTCAGATCCCTAGCCCCTTTTAAAATAGCCAGGTATAGGGTGGCAGCAGGAGTGCCCTGTGGCTGGGCGAACCAGGCTGCCAGTCGGTGAGCTCGAGTTTCAGTGACAGGCCTTGTCTCAGTAGGGTTGGGATAACTAGGAAGGCGCCCTCCATGATCCGGTCTTCACAGGCTCAGCCACACACACACACACATGCACACCTGTAACACACAGCAGAAGAGCTGCTTGAATACGCATTTGCTCAGGAGGGAATCTTAACTGTAGTAGAACCATCTCTTCATGGTTTTCTTACTGTGACTTTGCATGTCTTTCTTACAGGTTTTCTCTCTGGGCCGTTCTTTTTGTTTTGGGAAGACTTCTGACGCTAATTCTTTCAGTTCTTACTGTTGGTTTTGGACTCGCAAGAGCGGAGAATCAGAAGCTGGACTTTAGTACTGGAAACTTCAACGTGTTGGCCGTTAGGTACGCTTTCTTTACCATTCCACTGTTACTCAACATGCTGCCAGCTTCTCCCTGTCAGCTGTAATAAGTGAGGGTAACTGCAGCTGGAACCTTGGTGTGGTTTCACGCCTGTTGATGGTTTCTGTCCATGTGAGACAGACAGTACTAAAGCTTGTTTAACTTCTAAGATGACTTTCTTAGTGAATGATTTTTCCGTTGCAGTAAGCATTAGTGCTAGGTCATCACCATCAGATCACAGTAGAGTACTTCTACTCCGTGGCGTAATCTAATACAGTCTAATTTTTGTGTCCTTTTCCTTGTGCTTTTCAGGATCGCCGTTCTCGCATCCATTTGCATCACACAAGCCTTCATGATGTGGAAGTTCATTAACTTCCAGCTTCGGAGGTGGAGGGAACATTCTGCCTTCCAGGCCCCACCTGTGAAAAGGAAACCGGCCATGACCAAAGGCAGGTCTTCCAGAAAAGGAACAGGTTGGTATTGACTTAAGTCATGGGAACGCAGAAGTGGAGGCATGCAGAAACTTAGCTGTGGAGCTTTTGATTCCCAAAGCTTTCTAGATAGTTTCTGTACACGGAGCAGTACGGTGTGCGGTCACCCATGACTGGTTTCGGTTGGCATATTTGACCTTTTCCAGGTATTATGTAGATGCATCTGTATGTTGTCTGGCTGTTGTATAAACAGCCCTGGGGAGGTTGTTCCTCCATCTTCCACTGCAAAGCAGCCAATTGCTGAGATACCCCGTCAACCATAGCATAATACTTTTGTAACTTACATTTGTATGTGTGGAGGGTGAGTGAGCACATGCCAAGCTGTGCATTGGACGGACGGATGGCAGAGGACGGACGGCAGAGGACGACGCTTGGGCAGCAGCCCTCTCCCTCTGTGGGGGCAGAGCTCAGGTTGCAGCCGTGCTACAGCGTAACCACTGCTCAGTCGTGTGTGAACATGCCATACTTTATCTGCTTGGAGCACATTTGGGTGGTGAAGCAAGCACACTTTCCAAGTCTTTGCACACCTCTTTTCTGTTGTCTCTTAGGTAGATATCTGGTGTGGAACTGCCAAGTCATTAGGGAGAGCCCCCGACTTGCTGCTGCGTGGTGGCATCGTCTTAGGGAGCTGCATCTTTCTCAGCTCACTGCCTGGCTGTTTTTCTGTGCCTCTGGAAGGTTCTCCAGTTTTCTTCCTTTTCACATTTTGGTCATTTCAGGTGTCGAGCATTTCTGTGTGAGTCTTGGGATCCTCCTTTTAGTGTCTACCAAAAACACCTGGAGCTCTCCTCCAAATTCCCTTTCATCTGTAAATGCCTGGGGAGCACGAGCATGGATGTCTGCTCATTTATTCTGCTCTTTAATGTCTTCCAATTAAATTTATATAGTTATCAGTCTAAATTCAAGTACTTTGATTAAATTTCTCCCTAAATATTTTACTCTTTTGGATGCTGCTGCGAAATAGAATCATTCCTTTAATTTCATTTTCAGATTGTACATTCATTACACATGTTTATAGTGCAGTTGATTCTGCATATCGATCTGGTATCCTGCAATCTTTGGTGGACTTAGGTTTAGTGAGTGTGGCTTCTCTGGGATCTATACATGAAATTAGGTTCTGCACCTTCCTGCCAATCCAGATTTTTTATGTTGCATTGTCTTGCTAAATTATCCTCACTTGAGAACAGGTATGGGCATGGTCCAGGCGTAGAGACCCACAGGAATGTTGGGCGTCTTGCTCTCTGCCTTTCTCCCTTCAGACAGGGTCTTTTACTGAATCTGAAGTGAGGATGGCAGCCACCAAGCCCAGCATCCCCTACCTATAGGACACAGGAGTTACAGGTTCCTGTCTTCACAGCGGCTTCCTTGTGGGTATGGACATTTGAACTCAGTCAGTCCTCAGGTTTTCACAGGAAGGACTGTCACCCAGCCCTCTCTGGATATAAAATTACTCTCTCATCCTGGCATACACCCACATTAGGGATGGATGATATTGCACCTTTGTGGTTTTGGGTTTTGGTTATTTAGGATTTTTTTTCCATCTATGTTCATATAAAAGATTGGCCTACAATTTGCACTTTCCCCAATATCCTTGTCAGTTCCAGTAGCTTTATAAACCACATTAAATCCACCCATCCCTTGGTCAGTCTGGCGCTGTTTGTCTGTAAGTCACTGAACAGTGACTCCATCTCTGCAGATTTACACTGAAAGATAAGGAATTTAGTCTCAATCTAATCTCTCCCTTTCAGCAACTTGTGAGGAGTTTTTTTGTTTTGTTTTTTGTTTTTTTCAAGGAATTTATGCCTGTTTTTCTTGTCAGTCAAAACCCCAGCGTGTTAGAGCTAAGATGTAGCTCAGGGTCGAGCACCAACGCCGAATCTGAAACCTCCAGTCTCCAGCACTGAGACAAAGCAAACAATCCTGTTAGGTCTTTGTTGGTTATTTTTACATCTGTTGGTTTGTCTTTGTGTCTTTACTGTGTCACCTCCTACTCTTGCTTCCAGCCTTAGGCTTGGTTGGCTCTTTGCAGCTGGGGTCCCCTTCTTGAGATGACTTCTGGTCATGGTCTTCACCACTCCTTGAGAATCACCCAGAGTTCAGGGGAAACTTTCTCCCTCATCCTGTCTTGGCTGTACTCAAGCCTTGAGTGCTGTCCAGTTCCCAGTACTTGTAATTTGGTTTCTCTTTGGAACCATAACGTTTTTGTGAGTCCATTATTTGATTTATTAGATGTCTTGTCCTCTGGTGTCTGAATTACACTGGGATTTAAGACTGCCTTCCAAAGAATGCCCCTTCCCTAAAATTTGCTGAAACTTAGATTACAGCTCAGTCTATATCCAAGTTTAATACATGCTTCTTTTGTACCTCAAAAGATATATGTTCTCTCTTTATGGATGTGAAACCCACATGCCTCTGCCTCCCGAGTGCTGGGATTGAAGGTGTGTGCTACCACAGCTGGCGCCCAGTCATAGTTCTGAGGAATGGGTTGCAGTCACCATCAGCTGTAGTGGTTACCATCCCAAATAACTTATGCATGTTTTAAAGAAATAACTTACAGGGCTTTGCCATGTAGTGGAAGACAGCTCCATGTCTGTCCTGTGAGGACTGCGGTGGAGTCTGTATGGTCTGTAAGCCCTGTAGGTTGGCCACAGTTCCTGCCCGGCCCCATGCTCTCTTTTTAATAGTACTTACTTGAATTTGCTGCTTAAGTCCTCGTTCACATTACGGATCACAAATTTTGCCTGAGAATTGGGGCTTCGGTTCATACCTGCAGATACGTTGTATGTAACAGTTAGTACTCCCATTTGTTTATGCCGCGGACAACACCTGCCTTATCTCTCATTGCAGAAAACGGAGTGAACGGCACAGTCACATCAAATGGAGCAGACTCTCCTCGGAACAGGAAAGAGAAGTCTTCGTAATGGATCGGAAACTGACTGATTAATGTCCCCCAAAGAATCTGCTTTCTACTCTATCTTTCAGCACTAGCAATTTTTCTTTTCTTGAAAATACAGTTTATGCTCTTTGATTTTTGCCGTTGTCCTGTCCTGCATCATAAAGGGCATTTGAGGGGAGGGTGATTACTCCGAGTGAGAACAGATTGTAGCTTAGACTCAGCTGCCTGCCTTCAAAATCGTTTAGGGACCACCTTTCTTTTCTCTTCTTTTCTCTTCTTTTCTCTTCTTTTCTTTTTTTTTTTTTTTCTTTTTGGGTTTGGTGTGGTTGTTTTGTTCTGCTTTGCTTTGCTTTTTGTCTTTAATGGTTTGTTTTTTTTTTTTTTTTTTCTAATGGTTTGGGGAGAAACCATTTACAAACCCCTACATAACCAGTGAACATTTTTCTTGCTCTCACCAATTTTTTTACAATATTATAGCAAGGTGACCTGTTCTAAGAAGGTCATATTTTTTAAGTTGTCTTCAGGGTAAAATGGAAATACTATAAAGTCAAATGTCAAACTTTTAATGTTTTCAGTGTTCTCTAATTTTTAGGAATTTTTTGTAGCCTTTACACCTGAAAAAAAAATTTGTAAAAATCACCAAAATAATTGTGTGCTTTATTTTCTAAGTTGTGGCTGTACATGTTACATCCCATTAAAAAGTACTGATAGCTACTGCAAGATTTATTGCCATCTACTGGAGTAGATGTCTTATTAACATAAGGAAGTGAAGTACTTAGGAAGTGAAGTGAACTTTTTGTGGATTTTCAACATTTATCAACTGGCAATCAGAAAATGTTTATTGTGAAGAGGAATATTCAACTTACCATAGCCCTTTTTGATATGTTAATAATGATTCTTAACGGGGCTTGTTGTAAGTTTGATATGCATAGCATCTTAATGAGATTCCATTTAACCTGCAAGCCCTTTTAAAAAGTAATGCCTACTTGATTTCTATCTATTAAAAAGAAAAAGGTGTCAGGTAATTATATTTGGGAAACTAATGCACTAACTTTAAAGAAATTGAAAATCCAGGTGGATAGTCTTATCAGAGGCATGCTTTGTGTTATGTTATAGCTTTGGACCCATCTTTAATTGAGAAACGTTTATCTGTATAAAACATATTTTTGGATAAATATATATATATATATATTTGTATCTACAGAAAGGCTCTGAAAAGCATTTGAGTAAAATCTTGGTCCTCTTTTCTATGCTTGTCCTCGCACCCTGCGCTTGGTCTGTCCACTGTTGTTCAGCACATACATGCTCCATCGTTTCTCACTCTGTCACCAGCTAAAAACTGTCCGTGCCATGTTGACTATAGAAGCCACAGCCTCAGGCCTGTGGTTACGTTACCGTGCTGCTAGAAAGTCACGCTTTCTCTTCTCCAGCCGCTTACCTGCTTCCTGGGAAAGTAGTCGCTCTCTGGAGCAGTACCAAGTTTCAGTGGAACCACATTTCTGCCCTTAAAACTGGCATTATATTGAACGATACATTGAGAAATCAATCGAAATAAAAAATTTTTACTTTCACAAGCTGTTTCCTGAACAATTCCTTCACTGTAATGTTTAAGCTATTTTGAACATATATTCTCATTAAACTGTACTGTTGAAAGATGAGTCTATTTTTTTGTAAGCAAATACACTTGCTGGTACCCAAGCAGTGGTAGCAGTCAGGGTTTAGTAAGCGTTGGTTCCTCCTTTGACTGGAACTTTTCTATTTGCAACACTTTGGTACTTTAGACTGTATTTCAGGGTGAGGGGAAAGAAATGACAAAGGTAGGCACAGGCTAATTGCTTCCCAGGACCCTGTAGAAAGTGTCTTTACCGTCTTCCAGTCCTGCTGAGACTGGCCCTATAAACTGGACAGAGAAACTGTAAAGCCTCATGGGAAGCCGCCTGTGAACTAGGGGAGCCACTGTTAGCTCTACTCTCCAAATGGCCTTGAACTACCTACCTGTTCTGGGATTTGCTCTCTCTCCCTAAGATAGGTTCTTGCCTGAAATTGGAAGAGTTGGAAAGAACCTGGTTGGGATATTCAAGAATGAAGAATCACATTCTGCTAAACCTAAACAATCTTGTGAAGTCCTTAGGTCCAGAACTCATTGACCAAGTTTCTCCAGGAAATGGGCAGATGTTTGTTGTAAGGATGTGATTAGCCGAGCAGTGGTGGCTCACGGCAGAGGCAGGCGGATTTCTGAGTTCGAGGCCAGCTTGGTCTACAGAGTGAGTTCCAGGACAGCCAGGACTACACAGAAAAACCCTATCTAAAAAAAAAAAAAAAAAAAAAAAAAAAAGATGTGATTAGAGCCCACTTGTGTGCTGTCTCTAGGGCAAGCTTACTGAAAAAGCAGTTCTGATTGCCTGTGCATGGACAACAACAAACTTGTCTTTTAAGAAGAAAAATACAGAGTGCCCATTTGTATATTTCGAGCCTAGAGTTAAGAAATATGCCTAGAGAAAATTCTAGGAGATGATATTCAGATGTCAAAGAGGACCACATTGGCGTACAGCCTGTTCTAGTAGAAGATGATCTCAGAACAGCTCTAGAGTTCTTGTAAAGCTCCCAGCATCTTCAAAAGGCCGCTTAGCTTGCCCTGCACACAGCTCCAGAGCATACAATGAAAACTATTTACAAAGCCAACCCAGTTCTGTTTGTCCAAGCATGAGTTGCTTTACAAAAGTTGTACCAATAGCTAAATGACATATTAACAGGGTGTGTTGAGTACTATCTGGAAAAAGGCTAAGCCAGTTTGTCTAGCTTAACCATCTAGTGAAAAGATAATGTTTATCCAACCTACAATCAAAGTCTGGATGCCTTGAAAATACAACAGCTTAAGAGGCCCCATTCATAGTCATCAGTAACCTAAATAGATCATAAAACATCCAGAAGGCTTCATATTAACCAGTTTAAGTAATAAATAACCTCATTAGGGTTCAGCTGACCACCCAGCAGTAAGACTAGTTAACCACTAGTTAACCTGCACTCAAGCCTTGACACACGTCCTACAAATAAAGCTCTGGGTCACCACTTTGAGTAAAGTTACATGAGTGCTAAATACTGTATTATAAAACAGGTTTGTGCTAGATGATTTTGCCCTTCTGTAGGCTAGTGTGATCATTCTAGGCTATGCTGTGGTGTTAAGTGTGTTAAAGTGGAATTTACAGTCATAGATTTTCAACTTGCACTGGGTTTATTGGGATGAGGCCCCATGAAGTCTTACAGCTTCATTGAGCATGATGCAATGCGACAACCAAGGTTCCGTGGTGACTGCTCTTGAGCATGTATGTAAGCTAGTAGAGGAGCCAGCAGCCCAGCCCATGGTTACCCCAAACCATTGGAACACTACAGCCATATTTAACAAGACAGATGTCCATAAACAACAATCTCTGTCTGGAGTCGTACAAGTATGTGACATAATCATAAAAGCCAATCCCATTTGTAGCTTCTAGAAATGCTGTTAATATGGGATATAATTTATGAAGCCACTCTCCTGTTGGTCAGTTAATAAAATGTCCTGTATTTTCTGCTGTGTTTAGTCACTATCCTCTTAGAATTAAAGTCCATGTGAGCAGGACGAAGTTTGAGCTGATCTTGTAAAATGCTCTGGAAATCACATTTCAGCAAGTAGGCCAGATATCGGTCACTAATGAGCTCAGGGGCAAATAACATCATGCTAATGATTCAAAATCAAAGTAATAATAGTTGTTTGTAACAGGCCAGAAGAGAGTGGCTAAACTGTATATTCTAAATACCAGAATGGAATTAGTCCTCTGGCTTTAGGGGCTGGAAGACTACTAGAAATATAGTGGAGTGATGGGTGATTTATTTTTTTTTTATATGAAGCTTTGAAAAAATCATGTATATCTGGATTGAACGTCACCTTCAAAGAGAACCTTTCAGAACTGCCGTCATCTTGTTCTCAGTGTACAGAAAGCCCAATTCAAACCCAGAAGGATTTTCTTTGTTGATAACAGTATGGTCGCTCAACTCAGTCTCCACACAGAAATGCTGGTACAAAAGGATTGTGAGAAAGAGACTGCCATTTAACCAAAGCAAAGCTTCCTGGAGAGGACACTTACAGACATCTCTACTGACCGTCCTACAGGAGCCCATCCTTCCCTATTGCACAGGATCTGAATTTTGCATTGCGTGTATTGGGATTTTTTTTTCCTCCCTCTTTTTAAGAATAAAGAACTTTAAAAGCCATCATGTGGAGTGCAGCTTCCGTTTAAGTAATCACTGTTCGTGTTTGGCTGTTCGGATGAGCACTATGTTCTAATTACAGTCCGTCCCGCAGCTCTTGTTTAGCCGGCCATGCCAATCACGCTCCATTATGTATCACTGTAGAGTGAGTGCTCACGAGAGGTTGCTGCGCTCACCACCCTCATTTTCCACTCGGCTCCATCCACGTCAGCGCTCCAGCCTCCAGAGGTGAGAGAGAGCAGCTGGGCTGGCTGTACTCATTAACCCAGCCGTCCTTGACATTTCTGCCTGTATTTTCCTGGTGCCGTGAATTCTCCGCTTGCAGCCTGTGGTGTTTTAGATTGATTCCTTCAGCTGTTTCTTATGCAGGATCTGTGCTTCATCTGAAATCCTGCTTGCTTTACACTTGAGGCCAGGTAGAAGTCCAGCATTCTGCACAATGTCTGCACACTAGTGGCAGACAGTTGACCAGTGTGGGGGCCAGGGTGGATCAGACCTTGCATTTCAGAGCAATGGAAATGAGTTTCTCCTTGATGTTCCCAGTTGCGTAGAAAACAAGTTAGCGTTTGCATCTGCAATTATTTTTAGGGAAGGTTCTTCCTGTATGATCCATGCTAGCTTCTAACACTGCAATACATTTGCCTCAGCAACCCAAGGGCTCAGATGACAGACACCTGGATAGGACATTTTATATTAAGTCTCACTTCAGAAAAATTTAGTTGTAATGGTTTCGAACCTGCTGTGCTCTTGTTCCCCTTGTGGCTCAGCAAGTGTCAGTTCTTATCCAGACAGGCTGTCTCCAATTTTTCCTGGCATTGGGAAAGGGAAGCTCATTTTCATACTGTCACATTACACCAGACCAACCTCCATTCTGAGAATTCCTAAAATACCCTTCACAGCCCAAACTGCCATACACCGGGCATCTTATAAGCAAAAGAAATTACTTCTGTCACCTTGGAGGTGGGGAAACCCAGGACCAAGGCACTGACAGATGTGGTGTTAACCTGGTGGAAGGAGCAAACAGCTTCTTCAGGCTTCTTCCCAGAGACGAATCCATTCACAGACTCCATGGGACTCAGTCATCTGTACATCCTCCACCTCATAACACCATCATGAGGTGGAGATGTGGGGGGTGCTCTGCATGAATTTGGAGGTGGGGTAGAAACTACACTCAGCCAACAACATCAAGAATACTGCATACTGTTGATTCTAAAATACACTCCCTTTAAGCAATGGCAAGTTTTTTCGTGGCGGCACATAAAGATGTTTGGATGATTGTCTCCTGAGATGGGCACCCTCATGGACACATTTGTGTTGGTGTCGCTGGAAACCCATGTGTTCTATGTCCTCTGCTTCCAGCTTTGCCCACCTCTTCCCCGTGATGATACAGCAGGTAAGCTTTTACTGGGGGGGGGGTGAGGGGGGTCTCAACTTGCACTTAAAGGCTTCTTTGACCCTAGACACAATAACTTCCTGCTTACTATGAATTACCCAACATTACATTCTGTTATAACAGCACAAAAGCGACAAATCCTTAGGGAGAAGTGAAACAAGAATTACTAACATTTATTTAGAGTTGCTGAACCTCCTACTTTTAAGTGCTCAATAATGCCCCTCCCTGACACGTTTCACTGGCACCCTAGAAGTATGTAGGGACCATTTCCAACACCTTCTATAAATGTGGAATCTCAGTGGTGCTGGGTGATTTGCAAGAGTAAAAGCCAGGCTTTTCAGGAAGGGCATATTTGGTAACACTGCTGCCGTCCACAAGGTCCTACTTCACAAATTATATGGTATAGGAAGGTGGCAGCTCCCAGTGGGTGGAGAGGGGAGGAAAGAAAGACTAGAGAAGACGAGTGGGAGGGAGGGAGGGGTGCGCTCTAAGAAAGGAGTGAGCCAAGAAGCCCAGGGTGAAGGTGCTGGGTAGGTGCAGAGGAAGGAAGCATTCGTTAGAACAACCACTTGGAACAGAAAATGCAGTAAGCCAAGAGAGGCAGGCAAGGCAGGGATTGGCAAGACAGAGCTGGTGCCCGGCTTCCTGACTCCACACATTCATAGCCTCCCACCTTTGGTGGTGTCCAGCAGGAAGCTTAGCTGGCAGGCCCACGCAGTGCTGAGCCTGGTAAAGGAATCTCTCCCCACTCCCACTACCCCGTACCACGCCCACCCCTCAGCAAGTCTCTCCTGTGAGAACTCAGGCAGTAAAGAAAGATCTTTGGATTCCCCCCAGGCAAGGCCCCAAAGCCTGATTGTAAAGCACCCAGGTATGTTCTCATAAGTGAGTCTGGACACCACAGGACTAGTTCTGAGGGAGCTGGCCTCTATCACCCTGAAAGGCAAAGAGGAGCAGCAGCCTCTGACTTCCATGAATAAGCTAGGGTTGCACCAAGTTTCCAAGCCTGGCTTAAAAGAGTCAACTGCAGGAAGAACACCCCAGCTGTTCCTGCTTTGGGAAACACCTGTCCAGCCTGTGCTTTGTATGTCCCTTTAAATTTGGTTAGGGATCGGTCTCCCTGCTGGCCTTAGGCTGGGCTTGACCTCTTGACCAGCATCCTTTTGTATCTGCTCTGGAATGTTAGGGTTACAGGCACTAGCTGTAGAATTGTTTTATGTCATGTGCTTTGAAAATGTTTACCTTGAGCCTATGCAGCGGTCTGAGAGAGGCACGGGATTCTAAGCCTACGTGGGCTTCCAAAGCACTCAACGGAAGCTTCCAGAAGGACCTAGAAGTGAGCTAGTGCCACCTGGAGACTCCCATTCAAATCCACACTCTGGCCAGGCAGTGATGGCACACGCCTTTAATCCCAGCACTCGGGAGGCAGAGGCAGGCGGATTTCTGAGTTCAAGGCCAGCCTGGTCTACGGAGTGAGTTCCAGGACAGCCAGGGCTACATAGAGAAACCCTGTCTCGAAAAAAACCAAATAAAATAAAATTAAATAAATTTTAAAAATCCACACTCTGGATTTCAGCCAACACACTGGGAGGCAGCACACTCCCTTTGAAAGTTAGGCCTTAAACTAGATCATTGCTTCTCCCAAGAGTGGGAGGCAGCAAGAGACACAGAGAGCTTGGGAGTCCTCAGGATATCTTCAGAACCACTGGCCAGCTTGCCTGGAGCTCACAGTGTGATGGCTAATCTTGACTGTCAACTTGATAGGGTTTAAAATCACCTTAAGGCAACCCTCTGACCATGTCTGTTAGGGTAGTTCTAGTGAAGTTTAGCTGGGAAGGGAAGATCCGCCCTGATGGTGAGCGGCAGGTTCTGGGATCTCTAATTGAATACAAAACAGAAACTGAACAACAGACCTTTTGCGTGTCTTTGGTTTTTGACTACAGATACAATGAGACCTGCAGCCTCAAGCTCCTATGACCACACCTTCTCCACCACTGTGGGTTACACCCCACAGCTGTGAATCCACTTCCTTCCTAATGTTTCCTTTGACAGATATTTCATTGAAACAGTGAGACACGTAACTAACTAATATATAAATCAAACAATAGGTTCTTTTTTTCCTTTTTTACACTTTCAAAGCTCATTTTCCTTGCTGGGTACTGTTTTGTTTAAGGCTTTATGAATTTGACTTAAAATTCTAGAAATGAAAGAACATGGGGAAAAATTAATATTAGTCTAGGTGCCCAGACACCCGGGTACACAGGTTTCAATATCCAACTATGCTGAGGTAAAATCTGGGCTGCAGGGCCACTTGGGAAAGCCTTGTATAATTAGGTTTCTCTAAGTGGAGCGCAGAGATTACAACTGAGAGTCCGTATTCTTTCACAGCCCCCTTTGAGTCTCCTAACAAAAGAATCCAGCAAAGCTAAATTGGAAAATAGATGAGTTCTTTCCTATAGCAATCAAAATGGGCTACAACATGCAAGGAACAAGGACCTCTGCCCCAAGAGACTCTGAAGGAAAAGGAGTTTATGTGACCAGGCCCAAGGAGACAACCAGAGGAGGAAGCACAGTGTGTGGAAGGAACCAGAGGCCACCACTGTCACAAGAGTCCATTTTAAGGAGACTTGAGAAGACCAAAGCAGCTGGGTCCTAGAACCCTACTGGGAACCACAGAGGAGTAAGAGAGACAGACAGGCTCTTTCTCTTCTGGTCCCAGGTGCTGTGGGAGTTTCAGTTACTGTGCCGACATGGCCAAGTCCAAGAACCACACCCCACACAACCAGTCATGCAAATGGTACAGGAATGGTATCAAGAAACCCCAGTCACAACGATACGAAATCTCCTAAAAAGGTTGACCCCAAGTTCCTGAGGAACCTGCACTTTGCCAAGAAGCACAAGAAGAAAGGCCTAAAGAAGATGCAGGCCAGCAATACAAAGGCAGCGGAGTGCACAGAGGCCTTCAAGGCCCTGGTGAAGCCTCAGGCCATCAAGCCAAGATGCCAAAGGGCCCCAGCCACAAACTCAGCCGTCTGACTTTCATCACTCACCCCAAGCTAGGATCAAGTAGACACTGTGCTCAGATGAAGGCACACCTGCATCCTAGATACCTAGCGTGTTTGTTATATACAACATAAACAAGGAAGCTCATTAGCTAATCTCAGTAGAGGGTCTCTGGAGGGAGCAATTTCAGAAGGCCATGATCACTGTGGTGGTTTAAAGCCACTTGGCCCATGGGAGGTGGCACTATTAGGAGCTGTGACCTTGTTGGTGGAAGTGTGTCACTGTGTAGTTGGGCTTTGATGTCTCAAAGCTCCACCCAGTGCAGAAGAGAGTCCCCTCCTGGCTGCCTGCAGATCAAGATGTAGAACTCTTGGCTCTTCCAGCACCAAGTCTGCTGGCATGATGCCATGCTTCCCACTATGATGATAATGGACTGAACCTTTTAAACTGTAAGCCAGCCACAATTAAGTATTTGCCTTTGTAAGAGTTGACCTGGTCATGGTGTCTCTTCACAGCAAGAACATGACACAAGTGTCTGCTCATCTCTAGTGAGGAACCCTCTGGCTGTGTCTGTCACCAAAACAGTAAATGGTATCATGCTAGGAGCATGTGCAAGAAGAGAAGGTGGCATGCTAAGCAGGGAAACCAGGGGGGTTCAAGAGTTAGGCTTATACTTTTTATGACTCCTGACCTCACAGGAGCTAACCAGGATTCCCTGAGAACTACCTTATCCTTCCTGAGGGCCACCGTATGATGGAAGCACCCCTACTAGGCCCTCTGTTAAAGACATTTCTACATTCTCACCACACTGCCTCATGGGGACCAAGTCTCCAACACATGACTCTTTGGGGACACACTGAAATAGCACTTTCTCATAAACAGGGCAGTTAAGTTGGCTGTAGACCGAGACATGGCTTGCTTTAGGTTTCCAGTCAAGTCTTTCATTTTGCCTAACTCATTATCTTTTTTACTCCCCTGCAATAGAGTTCGATAGGCAATAGAGTTCGATAACTCCTTTGATGAAGACTGAAAACTCTTCAAATACAATAAGCTGCAGTATCACCAGGTAAGATTATTTCTACATTAATTAAATCTTATGAGAACTACTGTGTTTTAGAATATTTTAATAAGTTCTCCCAGAAAAGATGCTTACATACTTAGTGGTGTCACTGAGATATCATTTGGCAATGTCCTTCATCTAATAATGAGCCCAGGATGTGGAGAATACAGGTAGACACACAACACAACACACACACACACACACACACACACACACACACACATACCAGACATCAAACAGACACCCAAACATCCAAAATTGCCCTCTCTCAATTGACCACATAAAAATTGAGAACTAAGCCGGGCGTGGTGGTGCACACCTTTAATCCCAGCACTGTTTTCTCTTTGCTTCCAGGCTGCCCATGACCTCATTTAGCCCCTTCCCCTTGCTATAATGGACTGTGCCCCTCTGTAACTGTGAGCCAAAATAAACTCTTTCTACCTTATGTTGCCTTGTCAAGGTGTTTTACCACAGCAATAAAGAGGTAGCTGAGACATTGAACAAAAGAAACAACAGTAAAATTATTTCTAATTTTTAGAAAGGCAGAGGCAGGTAGATTTCTGAGTTCGAGGCCAGCCAGGGCTATACAGAGTGAGTTCCAGGACAGCCAGGGCTATACAGAGAAACCCTGTCTCAAAAAACCAAAAAAAAAAAAAAAATTGAGAACTAGGAAATGGTAGGGGGATATGAAACCTAGAAATAATTTTACTGTTGTTTCTTTTGTTCAATGTCTCAGCTACCTCTTTATTGCTGTGGTAAAACACCTTGACAAGGCAACATAAGGTAGAGTTTATTTTGGCTCACAGTTACAGAGGGGCACAGTCCATTATAGCAAGGGGAAGGGGCTAAATGAGGTCATGGGCAGCCTGGAAGCAAAGAGAAAACAGGAATGGCCAGACTGTAAAAGAGCAACACCCACACCAGATGATAAAATGCCCAAAATATGTAGCAGAGCTCCAGAGGCCACACCCCATCCAAGCCCACAGTGCCCAGAGTTTACTGTGCACCTGACTCCAACTTGCAGAACTGAGACCTAAGACTGTATTTTTCAAGCATTCTTTTCTTCAGCCAATTTTGGAGTACTCTGCATACTGAAGGCATTGGTCCAGGAGCTCAGACCACAGCTGGGGACAGGTGCAAGGTCTGGTCTCTTTGTGGGTCACTTCAACCATCTCATAGAAACAAGATGGGAGGACCAGCCCCTAACAGAGGGTGATGGATGTGTCAGGCAAATAGAAAGGAAAGAAGGAAGGCTCGAGAGTGCATGTTTTACAGATGTCGTCAGTGAATGAGGATTATTAGGCTAGAAATCATGACGGCAGCAGCACACACTTTTAATTCAAGCAATCAAGAGGCAGAGGCAGGCAGATCTCTGTGAGTTCCAGGACAGCCAGGGCTACACAGAGAAACCTTGTCTTGAAGAAGAAGAAAAAGAAAAGGTGTGTGTGGAATAAAAGCAGAAGGGGGAAGGGACAGAGGGGTTATTTCTTCAGTGGTTACATCATTACAAGAATAGGCTCTGTATATAACTGAGCCAGCTGGTAACTTGTCTTTTTCTTCTCCTGCAGTAACCTTGGTCCTCTTGGGTGGTTTTCTATATACTTTCCACTAATTCAGTTCTGGTTACATAGGTCTTC
The DNA here is from genome assembly GCA_902729485.2 of Mus minutoides. Classification (NCBI taxonomy): domain Eukaryota; kingdom Metazoa; phylum Chordata; class Mammalia; order Rodentia; family Muridae; genus Mus; species Mus minutoides. The sequence continues at coordinate 2,155,345 of LR749599.1, forward strand.
CAGGCTATGTAATGTGTCAGGGATTCCCTCCTTCTATAGAAGGAAGCACCTATGTTTGAAAGTGATATCTAATTGAATGGCAGACAATGTAACAAATCAGAGAAAGAGTTGACAAAATAGAACATCCCCAACTCTCAGGAGAAGAGGAAAGGGAAGCTACATATGAGAACAGCACAAGAAGGGGTGGGGTGGCAGGGGAGGCAGTTTTACTGGGACAGCTGTACAGAGAGACAGGTTGTAGAGAGAGAACAAACTAGACACAGCTGAAGAAAGAGCAAGTCAGAGAATGAGAAGGAACCAGAAGATTAGAACAGATTGTCTGTTAGTTTGAGGCCAAGAAGAGCAACTCAGGAAAAACCACAAAAAGTTAGATTGAATCAGTTGGCTTGGAAAGGAATTTGAGCTAGACCGGCTGAGTTGAACCAGCCAGCCAGAGCTCAGAAATAACTAGAAAGGGTGAGATTGTGTGACAGCAAGTCTCAGAGGCTGAAAACATTCTAATCCTAGATAAGATTGTACCAAGGCTAGAAGCTTCCAGGACTAGGCCTAGGTTAGCAGACTGGGGCAGTAAGCCTCAGAGACAATGATTATTACAGGAGAATAAAAGGTACTTTTACACCCAGAAGGCAACACTCATACTTTTAAACAACTCACATATCTAGTAAGAAATGACACCAGAAGTCACAAAACCTCTGACTGGCCGGCCCTCTGGGTGACCTGTACTGTGAGCCGCTGCCCCATCTCAGTGTCTACACAGTCTCCGCTGTTCTGGGAGAATGCCTCCAGCTCATGCCTCCCTCTCCCTGCACCACTGACTGACAGTGGCCTCTGCTTGGCTTAATCCCACACACTGCCTCTTCCAGGGAGACCTTGCTCCGTGAGGGAGCTCTTCTTCTCGGAGTCTTCCTTCATTTTGGTCCACAGCGACTCTAACAAGCGTCCCCCATGTTGACATCCAGGGGAAGAGTGCCATTATACTGGGCCATATGCTGCATGTCTAAACACTTTCAAGTTTAAGTTAAGCTAATTGGTTGTTAAATAAAACATGTTCCCCAGTTCCTTTATAGACTTGCAGGCAGGCAGAGAGGCCAGGCTTGTATTTAGAATGCTTGAGTGCCTTAGCATTTTACAGTTGAAGGGGTTAGAGAGGAAACCCCATCTTCAACCCCTGATGGGATCCAGCAAACTCGCTTTTCTTCCCCGTCCTCACCCTTGCTATGTGGGATGTAAAACATGCCAGGAAGTTTGGTAAGGTAGAGCAGGTTGAGACCTGGAGATTCGGTGGGCACACACCTGAGGCGTAGGTGACTCCCAGCTCCCTGCCAGACTCTTGACTTGGAACACACGTGCCATGCTTCTCACATAAAATAAATGTGTCCTATGGTCCCGTAGGTTCAAAACAGAGTTGTCCATGCTAATGAGGTACCTAGAGGCCCAGAGGGAATAGCCAATAATCTACCCTTCCCAGACACTCCTCCCTGCAAAAGCTGTTTAATCTCAGACCCACCCTGAGAAGTGGGATATGGTTTTACACATCCACTTTCCGCCATGACAATAAACTTTTTTGACCATGAACTAACTGACTCTTTTCATTAAGATCTGCTGTGGGGAGCCAGGAATAATGCCTTTACCTACAGAACCACAGCCTAATCTTCTGTAGAAGGCCTCTCTGTGCTCCTAGCCAGAACTGCCGCCAAGACAAGGACAACTATTCTCTGCTGGGACAAACTAGAGCTCCCCTCTCTCCCCTCACCTGACCCACCCCAGGCTAGACGCTGTCCCCAGCCCACAGGCCTTTCTGTGACTCCCAGACCCCTGAGCCAGCTCAGGCTTTCCCACATCTCAGACTGTGTGCTTCCCTACAGCCCAGGACCCTCCCCAGCACAGTCAAACTCCCCAAGGGTAGTCAGCTGTGCCCAGTAGCAGAGCAGATGCAGGCCTACTACCCTACATTCCTATATCCAGATCACTATGTTTCTCCCCACTCCTGGGCCTACCCTATACCAGAGTCTCCTCCCCATTCCCACCCACTGTGTTTCCAGCTCCATTCAAACCATGGCATACAGTCTCCTCTTGGCTGTAGGCAAACCTACAGCAGAGTTCACCTCTGGGCCAATACACCTAATGCAGGTAGGCCTACCCTGGAATCATTTGGGCAAGAATTTCAGGAACTCCAGATGCCTGAGCATAGTTGAAAGGGCAAGGAGTACAGGCTCTGGGACATTCTTTGCCCAGGTAGATTCTTTGTTTAATTAGGGGTATCATTGCTGTGAAGAGACACCATGACCAGGCTACTCATGATGACAGGGAGGGCAATGACTATTAGTCAGCACCAATAATAGCCACACCAGGCTTTATCATAAGATGCTGTGTTGTGCATGCTGGATTTCCTTCTCCTTTCCAGAGACAAGGGTATGCCTTCCCTGGACCTACTCTTTCTGCATACCCCTTGTGGTGGTTTGAATGTGCTTGGCCCATGGGAAGTGGCATTATTAGAAAGTGGCCTTACTGGAGGAGGTGTGGCTTTGTTAGAGTGTGTCAGTCACTGTGCTTTGAGGTCTGCTAGTGCTCAAGCTCCACCCAATATAGAGAGCCTCCTCCTGGCTGCCTTTGGATTAAGATGTAGAACTCCTGTTTTCTCCAGCACCAAGTCTGTTTGCATGATGCCAGGCTTTCTACCATGATGATAATGGACTGAACCTCTGAAATTGTAAGCCTAGGTGGTCTTTGATGATTTCTCTGTCGTTGATTGTGGGTTATTTTGGGGTACCGTGTCTGGTCCAGGGCTCAGGCTGCTGGGCAAGGCAGGATGCAAGAAGTCTGACTGTACCGACCCCACATTGCCGCCGCGGACCCCACTCCGGGAGGTGGGGAAGGCACAGTCTGGGGTCCCCTCAGAACTGCTGGAGTTGGTTTGGGGTCCCCCGGCCTGCACGGATGTCACGGAAGAGCTGAGAACAGAGTGGGGGCCCACGGGTGGGCTCTGGCCCCGGGCTGAAGGGTAAAGGGCAGGAGGAGAGAGCTCTGTCTTGGTCCAGGCAGGGAGAAGAGTCTTTGGCTTGGTTCAGCAGGTGGCTTGGCTTGGTTTAGCAGGCAGCCATGGATAGGAATGTAGGGAAACCTCCCACAGACTAGATGTGCGACTCTTTAGAGGGAGACCTGCTCCAGTGCTCTAGTACAGTGGACCCTGATGAGAAGAGACAGTCCATGGTTTTAAAGCATTTATTGTAGAAAGGTAGAGAGGGGGAGAGAGTAGGGAAGTAAAAACCAGCCATGGCCATGTGGAGAGAGGAGGGAAGGGATTGAGGAGAAAGGGAGCAAGAGGCAAGTCAGAGAGTAAGAGTAAGAGAGGGAGGAGGGGGCAAGCAGCCCTTTTACAGTGGGCCAGACCTACCTGGCTGTTGCCAGGTAACTGTGGGGGTGGAGTCCAAACAGAATACGGGGAGCTGGGGGCGTTACCCTACGTGACTGATGGCCACAAAATTATGGAACTTGGGCCTCGTGTCAGGAGCCTGGTGTCTGGGAGTGTGGCAAAAGGGCCTTCCATCCCTTGCAGAGTTATCTAGGGTCTCTGGGGTTTACACCTAGCTCAACCAGAAAACATGCTGCCTTTCATGGTCCCACAGTTGATGTGTGTCTTTCAAGCCTCGGAAACCAAACACTTAATGGGTTGGTGGGTTGAGAAATTTCTAGAAGATTAGTAAAACCCACTCTGGGCATGTCTTAGGGGGATTCTAGAGAGGATCAAGCGAGGGAAGAATGGCATCCTGGATGCAGATGGCACCATCACGTAGACTGGGGTCCAGATGGACTAAGAGAGGGAGAGCAGGTATATCTTCTGCCTCTCCCTGTCTCTCTTTATGTCTCTGGCTCAGTCTCCCTCCCTCTCTTCCTCTCTGCCTCTTTGTCTCTGTCTGTCTGTTTCTGTCTCTCTGCCCCTCTCTCCTTCTCTCCCTCTCTGTATCTGACTCTCTCCCTCTATCTCTTCCTCTCTGTCTGTCTCTGTCTCTATCTGTGTGTGTGTGGTGTCTCCCATGAGCTGAGTAGCCTTTGCCACATCCTCCTGCTGCCTCTCTGTCTCTGTCTCTGTGTGTGTGTGTGGTGTCTCCCGTGAGCTTGAGTAGCCTTTGCCACATCCTCCTGCTGCCTCTCTGTCTGTCTCTGTCTCCGTCTCTGTCTCCGTCTCTGTCTCTGTGTGTGTGTGTGTGGTGTCTCCCATGAGCTGAGTAGCCTTTGCCATCCTCCTGCTGCAGTGACATTCTGCATCAACATGGGCATAAACAACAAAAGCCAAGAACTGGAGTGAGACCTTTGATGGCAAGAGCTAAAATAAGGTTTTCTCAGTTAATCTGTCACAGCTATGGAAAAAATGGCTGATATATACTTACTATGTACATACTATATTTATATAGGATAGAGTCTTTGAATAAATTTGGCTGGTAGTATGTGTGTTCATGTGAGTGTGGGTACATATATGTACACATGAATGTGGGACCAAAGGTCCCACAAGTCATCCCTTGGGGTCACGCCCACTTTTTTATGGGTGTCTTCATTGGCTGTCCTGGATCTTGTTGATTGGCTAGGCCAGGCTAAGTAAGCTCCAGGGATCTCTCTGCCTGTCACCACCCACCACACCCAGGGTTTTGTTGTTTGTTTGTTTTTTTAAACATGGGTTATAGAGATCAACTTTAGGTGCGCATGCTGGCATGGCTAACAATTTGCCAACTGAACTATCCTCCCAAGCCCTTGATGTTTTTCAGTCTGTGAAAGATCCTGAGAAAATGTAACAGGTCTCAAAGACCCAGAAACTGGGAAAGAGATTTCATTATTAGTAGAAAGCCTTTACATAGCTAAACATAATAGCCTGAACATTTCTTGAATCTGTGTGCTTGCCCCTACTGTTCTTTGAATGCATGTATTTGCCAACTGATATAGCTCACTGCCAAGTGTTTGAGGTAGATTTCACTTTGCACCTGTGCACCCGAGCATGAAAATCTTCCGTGTACCCATTTCTTCTGTAGAAAGAATGGATATTGTCAGATCAGAAAAATCCCTTACTCCCTCCTCCTCCTTCTCTCCCCCTTGAGGAACCATAAAAACCGGGTCCTCTTTTCCCTCAGGGTCTACTCCTCTATCCACTTCTGGGATACGAGTCGGCCCAAGAGCTCTAGCTTTCCCCGAATAAAGCCTCATGTAATTTGTATCAAGCCTGGTCTTCTGTGAGTTCTTGGGGGGTTCACCAATATCTCGTGACTTGAGTGGAGGTCTCCCTACGGGGGTCCTTTCATCTGGATGGGATTCATTTTATTTTTTAACTTTTTCATTGATTCTGTAACCTAGTTAATTGTGAAATCTGTTTTGTCAGTTACTAAATCTTTCAAGGGAGCTGGTGAGACATCTCAGTAGGTTAGAGCACTTGCCCTCGGCCCTGACACCTGAGTTCCACACGATGGAACAGAGGACAGATCCCTGCAAGGGGCCCTCAGATCCCCATATGTTCCTCATGGCAGCTGCACACCTACAACACCCACACTTAACAAAATGTAACAAAAAGACAAGGAATGTTTCTGCTATAAATATATAAAAACGAAGTGAACAGAGTTAGACATGGCTCATGCCTTCTATCCCAGCACTGGGGAGGCAGAGGCAGACAGATCTCTTATGAGTTCAAGGCCAACTGGGTCTACGTAGTGAGTTCCAAGACAGCCAGGGTTATGTAGAAAGATCCTGTGTCGAACAAGCAAACAAACAAACAAAAAAAACAAATAATAAACAAGACAGAAAAAAAAAAGAAGTGAACAAATTATTCTAACACTGAAAAATAGCCCTCTGCCTACTTTAAATGTGTGTGAGACAAAAGTTATTTGAAAACTCCTGGAAAACATGTCACCAAAAGTAACAACTGTGCAGAGGATCACCAGATTTGAAAAGTGATTGATGGGAGGAGGGGCGGTTCCCTTTCTAGCCTCTGCATTCATTGCTTCACTGTTGCTGTGGTAAACACATGCACCTTCTAGTCCCTTAGCAGAGAAGTCAGGACAGGAACTGAAGCATGGAGGAACACTGCTTTGGTAACTGGCTTGCTGTTTATGGTTTTCTCAGGACACCAGTGAGCTGGTCCACATCAATTATCAATCAAGAAAATGCCTTACCGAATAACATGAACTAACTAGTACCCCCTGAGCTCATGTCTCTAGCTGCATATATAGAAGAGGATGGCCTAGTTGGCCATCATTGGGAAGAGAGGCCCCTTGGTCATGCAGACTTTATATGCCCCAGTACAGGGGAATGCCAGGGCCAAGATGTGGGAGTGGGTGGGTAGGGGAGCAGGGCCGGGAGGGGAGAGGGGAGAGGGAACTTTCTGGATAACACTTGAAATGTAAATGAAGAAAATATCTAATAAAAGTTGGGAAAAAAAAAGAAAAAGAAAATGCCTTACCTTAGACCAATCGGAGGGAGGCATTTTCTCAGCTGAAGTTCCTCTTCCCAGATGTCCCATCAGGTCGTAAAGTTGACCACAAAACAACCATCACATCTTCCCATAGAATTCCCTGGTATTCTCATGGTCTTGACCCTTCCTGAATTTATTCTCTGTTTGTACAGATGTATCAGACTACAGGCAGGCACCCTTGCAAGGTTAGTTACCCAAACATGTATCACATCATCTGTAATTTGCCTCTTTTCCCACTTAATGATATAGCCTGTGATATTCATCATCAATATTGACACCTCGTCCCTTACTGATATTCATACTTTAGTTTTGGTGGGTTTTGCAGAATAAAGGTCTGTAAATTTTGAGATGTAATTTTGATCTTTTGATCATCTCTGTGTGGTTTCTTGGCCTCAAGCCTTAGGGAAGCCTCTTTACTTTCTTTCTTTTAGCTATGTACCTTGTTCTACTGGGTTGGACATGATCATTGACAGCTTGAGTAGTTGTGATTGATCCTATGAGATCTTACCCTCATGAGACCCTAACCCTCCTGATATTGAGTCTAGTGGTTTAAATAAGAATGGTGCTCATAAGCTCATTGTTTGAAGGTTTGGATAGTGGCACTATTTAAAAGAACTAAGTGGCTGAGTGGTAATGGAGCACACCCTTAACTCCGGCACTGGGCAGGCAGGAGCAGGCAGAGCTCAAGTGGCTGAGTGGTAATGGAGCACACCCTTAACTCCAGCACTGGGCAGGCAGGAGCAGGCAGAGCTCAAGGTTAGCCTGGTCTACAGAGCAAGTCTCAGGACAGCCAGGGCTACACAGAAAAACTCTGTCTCAGAACAAAAACCAAAATAAAAACCCAAACAAAACAAGGGAAGGAAGGAAGGAAGGAAGGAAGGAAGGAAGGAAGGAAGGAAGGAAGGAAGGAAGGAAGGAAGGAAGGGAAAGAGAAGTTGAGTGAGAGAGAGAGGTGTAGCCTTGTTGGAGTAGGTGTGGCCTTGTCAGAGGAAGTGTGCCACTGTGGGTGGACTTTAAGGTTTCAAAGCCCAAGCCAGGTCCAGTATCCCTTTCTTTCTTCCTGCTGCCTGCAGATGTGGATACAGAACTCTCAGAGACCATGTCGGTCTGCTTGCCCCCATGCCTCCTACCGTGCAGATAACAGACTCAGCTTCGGAAACTGTAAACGAACCCCAATTAAATGTTTTCCTTTATGAGAGTTGCTATGATCATGGGGCTTCTTCACAGCAATAAAACATCGATGAAGACAGAGTATATTATCATTCCTTCATGAAGGAAAGAAAAAAGAGTGTTATGAGCTTCACAGAGCTCTGGTGTAATTCCAAAAACTCTGAAATCCTCATGAGGTATGGGGTGGTTTGAATATGCTTGGCCCATAGGGAATGGCACTGTCAGGATGTGTGGCTTTGTTGGAGGAAGTGTGTCGCTTTGGGGTGGGCTTTGGAGGTCTCCAATGCTCAAGCTCCACCCAGTACAGATGAGACAATCTCCTGGCTGCCTTCTTATCAAGACGCAGAACTCTCAGGTCCTTCTTCAGTACCATGCCTGCCTGTACACTGCTATGTTTTCTGCTATGACAATGGAATGAACCTCAGAACCTATAAGCCAGCCTCAGTTAAATGTTGTACTTATAAGAGTCACCTTGAGCCGGGCTGTGGTGAGCACACCTTTAATCCCAGCACTTGGGAGGCACAGGCAGGCGGATTTCTGAGTTTGAGGCCAGCCTGGTCTACAGAGTGAGTTCCAGGACAGCCACGGCTACACAGAGAAACCCTGTCTTGAAAAACCAAAAGGAAAAAAAAAGTACCTTGGTCATGGTATCTCTTCACAGCAATGGAAACCCTAACTAAGACAAGATCCCTCTCCCAACTAGGCCATGTGAGAGGTAAACATGTGACTGGGTGCAGGGGCTCTTCAGTGCTGTAGCTGCCTGTGAGTTGCGCAGGAGTCACCCATACTCCCATAAGTGACCCTATCAACTTATTCATTCACCATGTTTATGTGCACTGTGTGAAGATGTAGCTCTGTCCTTTCTTGCTTGTTTATGGATGGATTAAAAAAATGATGACCTATAACAAGGGCCGGAAGTAGACGGTGGGAGTTCCAGGAGAGATAGGAACTATGGGAAAGAGTCAGACCTGGGAAGATTTGCCACTGAGACATGGAGGAAGTTTGACATGTGAAAATGAGGGGTGATAACCAACCATATGGCAGAACATAGAATAATATCATAGGTTAATATAAGAGTCAGTTGGGGAGCAAGCCTACCATAAGCTTTGTAAATAAGTCTCTATGCCATTATTCAAGAGCTGGGGTGGGCTTTAAAAAGCCCAAATGGTTACATGAATGACTTTTTTTTCTGTTGGTGACCACTCTGTCTGGAAGAACAGACATTTCTTTTTGTGACATAAACAGATAGTTGTCTTGAAAATCTTGTCAATAGTGCTCAAATTTGTGTTGAGATAATTCAAACCACACAGATCAATGATTAGGGGACTTATTTTCAGTCCTCACTCTTCCCACATACTTTCCCCCAGCCACCATTACTATGAATGACATCTGCCTTCTCACACGAGCTCAAGTATTGTTTCCTTTCTAAAAGGCTCAGGACTGTTTTCAAAGGCATAAACCACACAGAGGGATAACATGTGCCTCCTACATACCTGTCTTAGTCACGGTTTCTATTCCTGCACAAACATCATGACCAAGAAGCAAGTTGGGGAGGAAAGGGTTTATTCAGCTTACATTTCCATGTTGCTGTTCATCACCAAAGAAGTCAGGACTGGAACTCAAGCTGGTCAGGAAGCAGGAGCTAATGCAGAGAACATGGAGGGATGTTTCTTACTGGCTTGCTTCCCCTGGCTTGCTCAGCCTGCTCTCTTATAGAACCCAAGACTGCCAGCCCAGAGATGGCACCACCCACAAGGGGACCTCCCCCCTTGATCACTAATTGAGAAAATGCTTTACAGCTGGATCTCATGGAGGCATTTCCTCAACTGAAGCTCCTTTCTCTGTGATAAGTCCAGCCTGTGTCAAGTTGACACAAAACTAGCCAATAAAATGCCCTAGGAGTCAATTATAGAAGGGGAATGTCTGTGTTCAAAAAGGAGACTGCAAACCACACATTGATGAAAACCATCAGTTCTCAATGTCTCATTTGGAAGACACACTCTTGTAATGAACAAGACCTTCAGGGTAGCTGCAGTCCACAGTATCATGTAGCTTTTCTCAAAGTCAATGGCAGCATGCCATTTTATCAACCTAATATGGCCAATACTAAATGCACTAAGTTGTCTTCTCCCACCAAGGCTGTGATAGGATCTGTGACTCAGCACAAACTATGAAGAGGAAATTGGGGAAGAAAGCAAAAGTCTAAGCACTGCAGTCTTCCTCTTTCACAAGGCTGAGGCAACTGTGCAGTTCTCACTATAATTTTGATAACCAATAGACTTTGAGAATGTTCATAAAGTGCTATGTAGTAACTACTAGTAAAATCTATTAATTAGTAAAATTTAAAACAGATCTTTCCATTCTCCACATTGCTGCAAAATACAAGATAAAGCAAAGTTCTGTTTATACTAAATGGAGATCTGAATTTAAAAATGAAAGACTCTAAAAGCAGAACCATAAAATTATATGGCAGTGGTTATGGTGGTTATAGCAATTATGATAATTAAAATTTCTTATTAAAAACAAGACTTATTGGATCACAAATCGGCAGGACCACTTTGTAAAACTGTTTGCCATTGCCTTCTAAAACTGAAAATATGCATACCCTGCAATTGAGAACTTCCACTTTGAATTGTATTCCCAACAAAAACGTGTATATTAGTTTACCAAAACATATGCCCAAAAAGGCGCTATGTGAAATTGCTCTATACTGGACAATACCCAAAAAGACCGTCAACAATAAGTATGAACCTACTTAGTCTTGGAAATGAGAAAAGCTCAGCGTGAGTTTGTGCAAGAGTGCATGACACCAGCATGCACACACTGGACACATTCTAGTGCCATAGAATGCTCCACTGGGCCGTCATGAGTGGTCAGCCATGGCACAGGCAGCGCCTGGAGAAAGAGAACGTAAGTAATGCTTGGTCCTCAGCTTTTCTTTATACTTTATGAAAACTCATTAAAGAATAAATGTACAATTTTGTGTGCTCTGGATGTACACTATTTCAATAAAATTGCACTTTATTGGAGCACTAGTCACAGTAGCCAAGTTATGGAATAGCCTAAATGTCTATCGACAGATTATTGAATAAAAAAATGTGGTATAGACACAATAAGGTTTTATTTAGCCATAAAGAGTGAAATTCTGCTGCTTGCTGGATAGTGGATGTGATCATGATGTTAAGTGGGGCAAAGACACAGGAAGGCAAATTCCTCTTTGTTTCTCATATTTATGGCTTCTAGGGGTTTTTTTTTGGGGGGGGGGTTCCAGTGTTTTGAAAGAAGTTCTTATTCTGTAGCCTAGACTGAGACTCACTATATAGCTTAGGTGGCCTTGACTCATGGAGTCCTGCTTACCTCAGCCTTTCAAGAGCTGAGATTGCCCGGCGTGGTGGCGCACGCCCTTAATCCCAGCACTCGGGAGGCAGAGGCAGGTGGATTTCTGAGTTCAAGGCCGGCTTGGTCTACAAAGTGAGTTCCAGGACAGCCAGGGCAATACAGAGAAACCCTGTCTCGAAAAACAAAAAAAAAAAGAAAAAAAAAAAAAAGAGCTGAGATCACCATCACCATCATAAACTACCATACCTGGCTGGCCCAAGAATTAGTCATATATACTGAAAACGATGCATGCTTTGCTCTGCTCCAAACTTCATCTCTGTAACTCCTTCCATGGGTATTTTGTTCCCCATTCTGAAGAGAATTCTGAGCTTCTGGGCTAATATCCACTTATTAGTGAGTGCATACCATGTGTGTTCTTTTGTGATTGGGTTACCTCACTCAAGATGATATCCTCCAGATCCATCCATTTGTCTAAGAATCATACATTCATTGTTTTTTAATATCTGAGTAGTACTCCATTGTGTAAATGTACCATATTTTCTGTATCCATTACTCTGTTGAGGGAAATCTGGGTTCTTTCCAGCTCCTGGCTATTATAAATAACACTGCTATGAACATAGTGAAGCACGTGTCCTTATTACATGTTGGAGCATCTTCAGGGTATATGCCCAGGAGTGGTATTGCTGGCTCCTCAGGTAGTACTATGTCCAATTTTCTGAGGAACAGCCAAACTGATTTCCAGAATGTTTGCACCAGCTTTCAGTACCACCAGCAATGGAGGAGAGTTCCTCTTTCAGCACATCCTGTCCAGCATCTGCTGTCACCTGAGTTTGTGATTTTAGCCATTCTGACTAGTGTGAGGTGGAATCTCAGGGTCGTTTTGATTTGCATTTCCCTGGTGACTAAGGATGTTGAACATTTCTTTAGGTGCTTCTCAGCCATTCAGTATTCCTCAGTTGAGATTCTTTGTTTAGCTCTGTACCCCATTTTTAAAATAGGGTTATTTGGTTCTCTGGAGTCTGACTTCTGGAGTTCTTTGTATATATTGGTATTAGTCTTTATCAGATGTAGAATTGGTAAAGATCTTTTCCCAATCTGTTGGTTGCCTTTTGGTCTTATTGACAGTGTCCTTTGCCTTACAGAAGCTTTGCAATTTTATGAGGTCCCATTTGTCAATTCTTGATCTTAAAGCACAAGCCATTGGTGTTCTGTTCAGGAATCTTTCCCCTGTGCCCATATCTTCGAGGCTCTTCCTCACTTTATCCTCTATAAGTTTTAGTGTCTCTGGTTTTATGTGGAGTTCTTTGATCCACTTAGACTTGAGCTTTGTGCAAGGAGATAAGAATGGATCAATTTGCATTCTTCTACATGCTAACCTCAGTTAAGCCAGCACCATTTGAAGGAACAACCATCCAGAGACTGCCCCAACTGGGAATCCATCCCATAAACAACCACCAAACCCAGACACTAGGAAGATGCCGACAGGAGCCTGATATAGCTGTCTCCTGGGAGGCTTTGCCAGTGCCTGCAAATACTGAAGTGGATGTTCACAGTCATCCATTGGACGAAGCACAAGGTCCCCAATGAAGGAGTTAGAGAAATACCCAGGGAGCTGAAGTCCCATAGGAGGAACTTCAATATGTACTAACCAGTACCCCCAGAGCTCCTTGGAACTATATCACCAATCAAAGAAAAGACATGGTGGAACTTGTGACTCTAGCTATATATGTAGCAGAGGGTGGCCTAGTAGGTCATCAATGGGAGGAGAGGCCCTTGGTCCTGTGAAGGTTCTATGCCCCAGTATAGGGGAATGCCAGGACCACTAATGGGAGTGGGTGGGTTGGGGAGCAGAGGGAGTGGGGAGAGGATAGGGGATTTTCGGAGGGGAAACTAGGAAATGGGATAACATTTGAAATGTAAATAAAGAAAATATCTAATTTAAAAAAAAAAAGGATGCATGCTTGCATGACTGTGTGAGTACATGCATGCGTACATGTGGTCAGGCCGCAGGTCAATCTAAGATGTCTTCCTCTGTCCTAGTCCAACTCGTTTTCTGAGGGAGAGGATAAAACTAGTGTTGTGAGGACTAAAGGGGAGAGAAGTCACTGTGGTGGAATTCTAGGATATTTGAAAGATACATGTATGGCTAGGAGTGTACGCTAGAAATATCTAGAGCCTGGGAATATAGGTTAGTGGGTCAAGTATCTGCTGCACAAACATGAGGACATATTTAAAGTTCCCAGTACCACATAAAAGCTAGGCACAACTGCATTGCAAAGTGAGGGGTGGAGACACGCCAACACCAAAGGCTTGCTGGTCAGCTAGCCTAGCCAAACATCAAGCACCAAGTTCAGTGAGAGACAAGATTCTGAAAGAAGACAGCCTGTGACAGCGGAAGGCATCTGAGGTGGATCTGTGGGGGTGGGGGTGGGGGTGTTCTGGGACAGACAGTGAGAGTTTTAAGCCAATATTGATGACTTGCTATCGATAAAAGAGCACAGCTCAAACAAAATGAAAGAAAAGAAAAACTAGAAGGAATTAAAAATGATTCCAGCCCCCATTTATCAATCACTAGTCATGGACCTGACACGGAAGCTAAACACTTCCTTTACATTGTTTTATTTGCTTTCCCAATCCATACAATAAAGATTACTTAAATCTCTCATAAGTGTAATCAATGAGAATTTGTAATAACATTGAATATTTATTATGGTATTATTCAATATTTGGTGAACAAATATTTAAGTGGCATCGCCAAAATACATAAAGCATTTATTTTGAGATAAAAATAAATATTTACAGAAACATAATTAATCTGTGTATAGTATGATGGTTTGAATAATAACGGACCCCGTAGGCTCCTGTATTACAGATGACCTTGTTGGAGGATGTGTATTGTTGGGGGTGGTTTTAAAAGTCTACACCAGACCAGGTCTCTCCAGTGACCTAAGTAGCTCTCAGTTTCTGCTCTAGTCCCCAAGTGCATGCCACCATGCTCCTTGTATGATGATAATGGACTAGTCTCTGAAACCGTAAGCAAGAGCCCCATTAAATGCTTTTCTCAAGGAGTTCCTGTGGTCATGGTGTCTCTCTCTTCATAGTAATAAAATATTGACTAAGTCAGATAAAGGGCTCCATAAAACTATTACCAAATTAATGCAGCAAAAATAAAAATGATCAAGACAGACACTACCTCAGATTAAAAGGTTGGAATATAATTTTCCAAGCAAATGGTCCCAAGAAACAAGCTGGAGTAGCCATTCTAATATCAAATAAAATCTACTTTCAACCAAAAGTTATCAAAAAGGATAAGGAAAGACACTTCATACTGGTCAAAGGAAAAATCTACCAAGATGAACTCTCAATTCTGAACATCTATGCTCCAAATGGAAAGGAACCCACATTCATAAAAGAAACTTTACTAAAGCTCAAAGCACACATTGACCCCACACAATAATAATGGGAGACTTCAACACCCCACTCTCAGCAATGGACAGACCATGGAAACAGAAACTAAACAGAGACACAGTAAAACCAACAGAAGTTATGAACCAAATGTATCTAACATATATTTATAGAACATTTCATCCTAAAGCAAAAGAATATTCTTTCTTCTCAGCACCTCATGGTACCTTCTCCAAAATTGACCACAAAACATGCCTCAACAGATACAAGAAGATTGAAATAATCCCATGCTGCCTATCAGTTCACCACGGACTAAGATTGGTCTTAAATTCCAGCAAAAACAACGGAAAATGCACATACACATGGAAACTGAACAGCGCTCTCCTACATGACAACTTGCTCAAGGAAGAAATAAAGAAAGAAATTAAAGAGCCGGGCGTGGTGGCGCACGCCTTTAATCCCAGCACTCGGGAGGCAGAGGCAGGCGGATTTCTGAGTTCGAGGCCAGCCTGGTCTACAGAGTGAGTTCCAGGACAGCCAGGGCTATACAGAGATAACCCTGTCTCGAAAAACCAAAAAAAAAAAAAAAAAAAAAAAAAAAAAAAAAAAAAAAAAAAAAATAAAAAAATAAAAAAAAAAAAAA
>LR749599.1:2170452-2185781 GCA_902729485.2 Mus minutoides
ACTCATAGCTCTAAGTGCCTCCAAAATGAATCTGGAGAGAACTTACACTAGCAGCTTGACAGCACACCTGAAAGCTCTAGAACAAAAAGAAGCCAATACACTCGAGAGAAGTAGACGGCAGAAAATAATCAAACTCAGGGATGAAATCAACCAAATGAAAACAAAAAGATCTATACAAAAATCAACAAAACCAGGAGCTGATTCTTTGAGAAAATCAACAAGATAGATAAACCCTTAGCCAGACTAACCAGAGGACACAGAGACAGTATCCAAATTAACAAAATCAGAAATGAAAAGGGAGACATAACAACAGAAACTGAGGAAATGAAAAGAAAAAATCATCAGATCCTACTACAAAAGTTTATACTCAACTAAATTGGAAAATCTGGATGAAAGGGCAACTTTATAGACACATACAAGGTGCCAAAGTTAAAACAGGATCAAATAAACCATCTAAACAGTCCCATAACCCCAAATAAATAGAAGCCGTCATTAATAACCCCCCAACCAAAAAAAAATCCCAGGACTAGATGGGCTTAGTGGAGAATTCTATCAGACCATCAAAGAAGACCTAATACCAATACTCTTCAAACTATTCCACAAAATAGAAACAGAAGGCACACTACCCAATTCACTCTATGAAGCCACAATTATGCTTATACCTAAACCACACAAAGACCAAACAAATAAATAGAACTTCAGAGCAGTTCCCTTATGAACATTGATGCAAAAATACTCAATAAAATTCTTGCCAACCGAATCCAAGAACACATCAAAACAATGATCATTCACCACGATTAAGTAGAGTTCATCTGAGGGATACAGGGATGGTTCAATATATGGAAATCCATCAACATAATCCATAACATAAACTCAATGAAAAAAAAAAACACATGATCATTTCATTAAGATGCTGAAGAAGCATTTGACAAAATTCAGCATCCCTTCATGTTAAACATCTTGGAAAGATCAGGAATTCAAGGTCCATACCTAAACATAGTAAAAGCAATATACAGAAAACCAGTAGCCAGCATCACACTGAATGGACAGAAACTTGAAGCAATCCCACTAAAACCAGGGACTAGACAAGGCTGCCCCCTCTCTCCCTTTCTATTCAACATAGTACTTGAAGTTCTAGCCAGAGCTATTAGACAACAAAAGGTCAAAGGGATACAAATTGGAAAGGAAGAAGTCAAAATATCACTATTTGCAGATGATATGATCATATACTTAAGTGACCCCAAAAATTCCACCAGAGAACCTAAAGCTGATAAACAACTTCAGCAAAGTGGTTAAATATAAAATTAAGTCAAACAAATCAGTAGCCTTCCTCTACTCAAAAGATAAACAGGCTGAGAAAGAAATTAGAGAAATGACCCCCTTCACAGTAGTCACAAATAATATTACATACCTTGGTGTGACTCTAACCAAGCTAGTGAAAGATCTGCATGACTAGGACTGCAAGTCTCTGAAGAAAGAAATTGAAGAAGATCTCAGAAGATGGAAAGATCTCCCATGCTCATGGAGTGGCAGGATTAATATAGTAAAAATGGCCATCTTTCCAAAAGCAATCTACAAATTCAATGCAATCGCCATCAATATTCCAAATCAATTCTTCACTGAGTTAGAAAGAGCAATTCACAAATTCATTTGGAATAACAAAAAACCCAGGATAACAAAATTTATTCTCAACTATAAAAAACTTCTGGGGGAATCACTATCCCTGACCTCTGTATTACAGAACAATAGTGGGGGGAAAAAAATCCTGCATGGTATTGGTACAGAGACAGGCAGGAAATCAGTGGAATAAAATTGAAGATCCAGAAATGAACCCACACACCTATGGTCACTTGATCTTTGACAAAGGAGCTAAAACCATCCAATGGAAAAAAGACAGCATTTTTTAACAAATGGTGCTGGTTCAACTGGTGGTTGGCATGTAGAAAACTGCAAATCAACCCATTCTTATCTCCTTGTACAAAGCTCAAGTCCAAGTGGTTCAAGGACCTCCACATAAAACCAGATATACTGAAACTTATAGAGGATAAAGTGGGGAAGAGCCTCTAACACATGGGCACAAGGGAAAAATTCCTGAACAGAACACCAATGGCTTGTGCTGTAAGATCAAGAGTTGACAAATGGGACCTCATAAAATTGCAAAGCTTCTGTAAGGCAAAGGACACTGTCAATAAGACCAAAAGGCAACCAACAGATTGGGAAAAGATCTTTACCAATTCTACATCTGATAAAGACTAATACCAATATATACAAAGAACTCCAGAAGTCAGACTCCAGAGAACCAAATAACCCTATTTTAAAAATGGGGTACAGAGCTAAACAAAGAATCTCAACTGAGGAATACTGAATGGCTGAGAAGCACCTAAAGAAATGTTCAACATCCTTAGTCACCAGGGAAATGCAAATCAAAACGACCCTGAGATTCCACCTCACACTAGTCAGAATGGCTAAAATCACAAACTCAGGTGACAGCAGATGCTGGACAGGATGTGCTGAAAGAGGAACTCTCCTCCATTGCTGGTGGTACTGAAAGCTGGTGCAAACATTCTGGAAATCAGTTTGGCTGTTCCTCAGAAAATTGGACATAGTACTACCTGAGGAGCCAGCAATACCACTCCTGGGCATATACCCTGAAGATGCTCCAACATGTAATAAGGACACGTGCTTCACTATGTTCATAGCAGTGTTATTTATAATAGCCAGGAGCTGGAAAGAACCCAGATGTTTTTCAACAGAGGAATAGATACAGAAAATATGGTACATTTACACAATGGAGTACTACTCAGATATTAAAAACGATGAATTCATGAAATTCTTAGGTAAATGGATAGAACTAGAAAATATCATACTGAGTGAGGTAACCCAATCACAAAAGAACACACATGGTATGCACTCACTAATAAGTGGATATTAGCCCAAAAGCTCCAAATAACCAGGATACAATTCACAGTCCACATGAAGCTCAATAAGAAGGAAAACCAAAGTGTGGGTGAAGGAGAACAAAATACTCACAGGAGCAAATATGGAGATTAAGTGTTTAGCAGATACTGAAGGAAAGGCTACCAAGAGACTGTCCCACCTGGGGATTCATCCCATATACAGTTACCAAACCCAGACACTATTGTGGATGCCAAGAAGTGCTTGCTGAAAGGAGCCTGATATGGTTGTCTCCTGAGAGGCCCTGCCAGAGCCTTACAAATACAGAGACAGATGTTTGCAGCCAACCATTAGACTGAGTGTGGGGTCCCCAATAGAGGAGTTAGAGAAAGGTCTGAAGGAGTTGAAGGGGTTTGCAAGCCCACAGGAAGAATAACAATATCAACCAACCAGACCTCCCCCCCACCCCCAAAACTCCCAGGGACTAAGCCATCAACCAAGGAGTACACATGGCTGCAGCTGCATATGTAGCAGAGGATGGCCTTGTCATGCATCAATGGGAGGAGATGTCCTTGGTCCTATGAAGGCTCGATTGATGCCCCCGTGTAGGGGAATCAAATGTGGGGAGGTGGGAATGGGTGGGTGGGTGGAGGAACAGCCTCATAGAAGCAGGGGGAGGGAGGATATGACAGTGTATTTCCCAGAGGGAGGGAAACTGGGAAAGGGAATAACATTTGAAATGTAAATAAAGAAAATATCCAACAAAAAAGATAAACACAAACAATGTGCATTGAGCAAGACTGTAATCTAAATGGTCAACAAAATATTATCCATAATATATATAAAGTTTCTACATCTTAATGATTAAATAAATAAATAAATAAATATCTTGAAAACTTGAGACATGTATTTAGTTTCTATATTTCCAAAGGACAGTTTTTGGTAAATGATCAGTTATTAGGGCTAAAAATAAATTCTAACAATGAAAATCTTAGTAATTGAAAAGGCAGAGCTGGGGTTAGGAATATAGCTGTGACAGTAAAGGACTTCTCTGTCATGGCTGCAGCCCTGGGTTCAAGCCCTGGTGTGAAATGAAATGGGATGGGATATGCTATCACATGCCACCACTTGGGCACTCAGCAGGAAGCAGGTAGGCCCGTATGGGATCAAGGCTAGCCTGGTCTACAGAGTGAGTTCCAGGCCAGCTAGTATATACAGTGAGTCCCTGTTTCAAAACTAGAAGTGTTCACAAATGGCCTCAAGTGTACATAGCAAAAGAGCAGGTTCTGAGTCAGCCTGGGATATGTGAGATTCTTAAGCACATAAACAAACAAACAAACAAACATACATACATACAGAATATTCACAGAAAACATTTAATAATCTACATTAATACTAATAACAACTCACACTTGGAAAATATATTTTGCCTTATATTCTTAAAATAGAGCCCACAAAATTCTACTTAAAAGAGACTTCATATTTTTCTAATAAAAAAATATAGTGAACTAAAAGTACTTATAAATTTTATATAAAAATCAATAGCTTTCTTTTAAATCACTCTTAGATTTTTAAATGAGGTAGAGGAAGAAAATCAGTCCGTTAACAAAAGGAAAGTAATCAAAATGAGAACAGCTACCTTGCAAATTGTGAGTTATCCTTCCGACAGGAAGACCTGAAGCACTGTAAATGGCATGAAGCTGGCCGCCAAGCTCAGCCGTAACACGTTTGTGGTCAGGACTTCAACGCCCGAGATAAAATCCCAGAATTAAAAAAAAAAAAAAAAAAAAAGTTTAAAAATTGACAGGCACTGTCTTAGGTACTTTTTTCTTTTCTTTCTTCCTTTCGTTTCTCTTTCTTTCTTTCTTTCTTTTTTTTTGGGGGGGGGAGGTGTTTGGTTTTTTGAGACAGGGTTTCTCTGTGTAGCCCTGGCTGTCCTGGAACTCACTCTGTAGACCAGGCTGGCCTCAAACTCAGAAATCCACCTGCCTCTGCCTCCCAAGTGCTGGGAGTAAAGGCGTGCACCACCACTGCCCGGCTTTAAAAAGTATTTTTAATTCTGGTTTCCAGAACCTTTGTTAAGTGGCTCACAAGTGCCTGTATCTCAAATCTCAGAGGACCTGGCCTTCCCAGATGTGCATATAACTCTCCATCCATTCAACAGGCACACATTAAAGAAAAGGAAAGGAAAAAGAAAGCCTGGCATGGTGGTGCACAAAGGAGGTGAGGTAGCGATATCTCTGTGAATCTGAGGCCAGCCTGGTCTACATAGTCCAAGATACTCTGAAACTGACCAGATGCACTAGGTCCCCGCTCCTTAAGCAGGAAGGATTCCTGAGAGTCCTAGTCTGAGAGAGTCTCAGACCAGCTGAGCAGCCCAGAAGAGGCACAGTCCAGCCTCTCTGACTTGAACTGCCCAGAGCCTGCACAATAAGCCTTATGTGCCCAGCTTTTGTGAGCTCCCATCTCTGTCAGGGCGGACTTTCAAAGCATCTGCTATTGAGTCACTCCTGTTCCTCTAAGTCCCCCTCACCCACACTCCAAGTTGCATTTTGGTGTCGTTGATCTGTCATTGATTGTTAACTGGGGCAAGTAGATGTTTGCTCAAATTGCCTCAGGAATAGTGTCACGTGACAGAAGGTCAAAGGACACCTTTCAGGAAGCCTGTTCTCTTCTACTACTGTGTGGGTCCCACGGACTGAACTCAAATCATCAACCATGCGGACAGGTGCCTAATCCCGCTGATTTCCCAGATTTCTTTCTTTTTTTCTTTCTTTTTTTTTTTTTTTAATTTTTTGGTAGCTATAGAAGTCAGAAAGCACTGGGATTGAAAGACCCTGAGAAAAATGTAACAGGTCACAAAGACCCTGAAACTGGGAAAAGAGATTACACTATTAGCAGAAAGCCTTTACATAGCTGAACATAATAGCCTGAACATTTCTTGAATCTGTGTGCTTGCCCCTACTGTTCTTTGAATGCATGTATTTGCCAACTGATAT
Source organism: Mus minutoides (assembly GCA_902729485.2). Taxonomy (NCBI): domain Eukaryota; kingdom Metazoa; phylum Chordata; class Mammalia; order Rodentia; family Muridae; genus Mus; species Mus minutoides. Next base: position 2,176,347 of record LR749599.1, read on the forward strand.
AGCTCACTGCCAAGTGTTTGAGGTTTGGTTGATGGATTGAGACACAGCTCACTGCCAAGTGTTTGTGGTAGATTTCACTTTGCACCTGTGCACCTGAGCATGCAAATCTTCCGTGTACCCATTTCTTCTGTAGAAAGAATGGATATTGTCAGATCAGAAAAATCCCCTACTCCCTCCTCCTCCTTCTCTCCCCCTTGAAGAACCATAAAAACCGGGTCCTCTTTTCCCTCAGGGTCGACTCCTCTATCCACTTCCGGGATATGAGTCGTCCCCAGAGCTCTGGCTTTCCCCTCATGTGATTTGCATCAAGCCTGGTCTTCTGTGAGTTCTTGGGGGATTCACCAATATCCCGTGACTTGAGTGGAGGTCTCCCTACGGGGGTCCTTTCAGGATCTTTAAGGTACTGAAAAAATGAACAAAACATTCCATAAACAGTAAAATGCACTTAGAGGGGAAAGATGAGCCCGGTGCTACATGCTCACAGTCCCGGCACATGCCAGGAGCAGGAAGGTTGCACATTCAAGGCTAGCCTAGGCTGCGGTAAGATCCCACTCTAACTAAAACCAGGTAGGGAATACAAATGAACTAGTTAAAAAGCAAAAGTAGTTTTTTATCACTAGAAGAGCAAACTAGTGAAAACCTTGGGCAGATTTTCTTCTGGATAGACAAAAGACAGGGAGCTAGAAATGCAGGGTCCACAGAAGCCATGGGATTGGTGCCCTCTGGGTAAATCTAAAGGAGTATTGTTGACAATAAACCGGAGCACAGAAACAACAACAACAATAACAAACAAGAAAGTAAATGGAAATTAAGTATTCTAAGGTCCTCAGGATTGCCTGAAAAGAGGTTCAAGTACCAATTTATACTTACATTAGAGTTCAAAATTTTAAATTAAAAAAAAAAGCTCTTCTCATTGGAGCAGTTACCTAGGTACCTACACTACCACACAAGCACTCACGTAAAGAGTAATTAGAAGGTGGGCAGTTTCTAATCAAGGGGATTAAAGGACAGGCAAGAACTACAAGAGAGAACAGACCAGGAAAGACAATTGGTTTTATGCAATATGCAGGTGTGTTTAGCCTTCTAGTAATAGTAATTAATTAAGTGTAACTGTGTAAGAAACTATAATTAAAGACAAAGATTTCCAAATAAATACACAGAAATGTAAAGTTAAAAAAAAGTGTTTAAAACCCCAAATTGGTTCTTTGAAAATATCTGTAAACTTAGTAAAAAGTGTCCCGAATGGGACAACTTAAGTGGATGTGTGTCTGAAGCCCAGAGGTATAGCTCAAAGAGTCGGTACCTAGCCCTGGGCCTGGGAAGTCTGGTGAAGGACCACTGAGGCGCATGGCTGAGGGAACAGAGAAGTGCTTTCTGGCAGTCAAGGGGCATTCAAGACTCTTTTAAGGGCCCATCACTGTGCATCTAAGGCAGCAGGGGTAGCCAGACATGATAGCAGCACCTTTAATCTTAGCATTTGGAAGATAGAGGTAGGTGGGTTTCCATGAGCCTGGTCGACAGAGCTAGCTCTAGGCCAGCCAGAGGTAAACCATAGAAAGATCCAGTCTCAAACAAACAAACAATCCACCCACCCACGAGGGCTAAAGGTAGTGTAATCAGAGAGATGGGCAGTGAACTAGATGCTAACATGTTGGAGATATCAGGGGTCAGCCCTCAGACCTCCATAAGCACCACTGCAAGGTGCAACCCACAACCGTGCAGGAGAAAGGTCTGCTTCGGGATGAATGCTGGATTGTTTGGGAATGACAACGGGGCTGGGTCAATGGTCAATGTGGAGGAATGGGGGTGGGCAGGTTCAAGGGCACTGCACTAAGGAGTGGGGAGGGAAGGGGCTGCTGGGGGCAGCATACTTCAGAGCAAGAATCTGAGAGGTTAGGGGGTGGGCCTTCTGGCACCAATGGGCTGGATAAAAGGGGTCAGGACTAGCCTAGGGGTGGAAAGGTGTAGACAGAATAAAGGAAGTCTGCGGGTGTTTGACACCAGGAGGACTGGAGAAGAGTGACATTCTCTATCAGTGAACTCCAGGGAATGAGGAGGCAGAGCCTGCCACAGAAGCAGGGCCTGACCAGGAGGGGCAGAGGCCGCTAGTGGATGGTTTGGGCTGGTTGGGTTTCTTGCCCGCTAAACTTGTTTGTTTCCATGTGTGCTTTTGCTCCGTCTTGGCTTGTGGCACCTGCTTGCCCTCCTCCCCACCCTGTGGTGGCTTTATTGTGACTACAGTGGGGCCACAGGACCCTCTAGCTCAGTGTGGTGTTTGACCTCTTCTAGAACCTCATTCAGAAGAGATAAGGGAACCCTTTGCTGCACGGATCCAATTTCTGTGGGTTGGAGAAGCATGCAGCAACCTCTCTTTCAGCTGGAAGAGCCAGGTTCTGTGAGCTTCATCCAGAGGGCCTTCAACAGACCTCCTGGCAAGCTGGGGTGCAGTCATAGCATGCTGCCATGTGCCTGACATGCCAAAGATTTAAACTAAATGAGGGTCTAATTTTCATTAGTAATCATCATAGTTTGGGGAAAGAGTCTTGATGCTGCTTTCAAAAACAAAACACCCGAGGCCTAGTTTAGTCAATAGTGTTTGCTATGTCACAGGCAAAAGGACCTCCGCTCCAGTCCAGATAGAAAAAAAAGAAGAAAAAAAAAGCTGGTGAGGTGGCTCCTTTAATCCCAGCGCCTGAGAAGCAGAGCCGAGAGCCTAGCAGTAAGCTCCAGTGCTAGATCCTGGAACACACACACACACACACACACACACACACACACACACACACGCACACACACACACACACACGCACACACACACACACGCACACACACACACACGCACACACACACACACACAGAGCTATGGCTGTAAGGCAGCGTGTGTAAATTGCAATGTTGAGACACTTCTGGCTTCCCCAGCAGAGCAAGCGAAAGCGAAAGAGGAGAAAGTTAGCAGTCTTCAAAGGACTCACACCCAGGAGTGAAATCAACGATACATTTGAGCAGCCCAAGGGGGAAGACACAAATGTATATTCCAAAACTGCATTATCTAAAAATGTCCCGGTAGAGAAAAGAAAATTAAAGCTATACTGAAATAACATTTTAGTTTGTCAGCATCTGGCTGGCAGTGGTGCTGACCTACCAAAAAAGCAGATGACTCGAAGAAACATTCCACATATTTTTGGCATTTCACGTTCCTGCATCTCTCTTCCCTCTTTGACCCTTTGCTGTTGGCAGCTCTACCCCTAACTCCAACTCATGTTTCAGAAGGCATCTTCACCTTCTTCAGGAACCTCAGCCCTCTGGGCTGGACTGACTATCATCGCTGTTCTTTGTTTGCATGTAGTTAGTTTCTTTCTTTCTTTCTTTCTTTCTTTCTTTCTTTCTTTCTTTCTTTCTTTCTTTCTTTCTTTCTTTCTTTCTCATCTGATCATATTCATGTCTTGCTGGTTTCAGTGTTGATTTTCTTGTCGCCTTTCCCAGCCACTCTGCAAGAACACCGAGTCTAATTTGATTCCTTGTTCCCAAGGCCCAAGTCGTTGGAAGTACTCAAAGATTCTTTGTTGGGTCTATGAATGCAGAACTTGTTACTAGCCCCAGAGAATGGACTTGATGGGCTGGGCGACGCTGGAGCTGTGTGCAGCGTGTTCCGCTGGGGGGCAGTGTTGTCCAGTGAAAGGAGCTCGGCCTTGAGGGGGCCCTAAGGCCAGGTCCCATGAGGCTTCCTCCTGCCAGATAGGGACACACAGTAGCCAGAAATCATTTGCAAACCAAGATAAAACAAAACAAACAAAAACAAAACAAATCATCTACAAGAAGAGTGTGAAGATTGAGAATAATGAATCAGCATCCACTTCTGTATGTGCCAGGCATTGGCAAAGCCTCACACGAGACAGCTATATCAGGGTCCCTTCTGCAAAATCTTGCTGGTGTATGCAATAGTGTCTGCATTTGGTGGCTGATTATGGGATGGACCCCCAGATGGGGCAGTCTTTGGATGGTCCAGCCTTTTGTCTCTGCAACTCCTTACATGGATATTTTATTCCCTATTCTAGGGAGGAATGAAGTATCCATGCGTTGGTCTTTCTTCTTGATTTTCTTGTGTTTTGGAAGTTGTATCTTGGGTACTTTAGGTTTCTGGGCTAATATCCACATATCAAGTGACTTCTTTTGTGATTGGGTTACCTCACTAAGGATGATATCCTCCAGATACATCCATTTGCCCAAGAATTTCATAAATTCATTGTTTTTAATAGCTGAGTAGTACTCCATTGTGTAATGTAAATATTCTGAATCCATTCTTCTGTTGAGGGACATCTGGGTTCTTTCCAGCTTCTGGCTATTATAAATAAGGCCACTATGAACATAGTGGAGCATGTGTCCTTATTACCAGTTGGAACATCTTCTGGGTATATGCCCAGGAGAAATATTGCTGGATCTAGCGGTAGTACTATGTCCAGTTTTCTGAGGAACTGCCAGACTGATTTCCAGAGTAGTTGTCCCAGCTTGCAATCCCACCAACAATGGAGGAATGTTCCTCTTTCTCCACATCCTTGCCAGCATCCGCTGTCACCTGAATTTTGATCCTAGCCATTCTTATTGGTGTGAGGTGGAATCTCAAGGTTGTTTTGTTTACATTTCCCTGATGATTAAGGATGTTGAACACTTTTTCAAGTGCTTCTCAGCCATTCGGTATTCCTCAGTTGAAAATTCTTTGTTTAGCTATGTACCCCATTTTTTTTAATGTGGTTATTTGAATTTCTGGAGTTCAGCTTCTTGAGCTCTTTGTGTATATTGGATATTAGTCCCCTATCAGATTTAGGATTGGTAAAAATTCTTTCCCAATCTGTTGGTGGCCTTTTTGTCTTATTGACAGTATCTTTTCCCCTACAGAAGTTTTGCAATTTTATGAGGTCCCATTTGTCGATTCTTGATCTTATAGCACAGGCCATTGCTGTTCTGTTTAGGAATTTTTCTCCTGTGCCCATATCTTCTAGGGTTTTCTCCACTTTCTCCTCTATAAATTTCGGTGTCTCTGATTTTATGTGGAGTTCTTTGATCCACTTAGACTTGAGCTTTGTACAAGGAGATAAGAATGGATCAATTTGCATTCTTCTACATGATAACTGCCAGCTGTGCCAGCACCATTTGTTGAAAATGCTGTCTTTTTTCCATTGGATGGTTTTAGTCCCTTGTCAAAGATCAAGTGACCATAGGTGTGTGGGTTCATTTCTGGGTCTTCAATTCTATTCCATTGATCTACCTGTCTGTCGCTGTACCAGTACCATGCAGTTTTATCACAATAGCTCTGTAGTACAGCTTGAGGTCAGGCATGGTGATTCCTCCAGAGGTTCTTTTATTGTTGAGAATAGTTTTTGCTATCCTAGGTTTTTTGTTATTCCAGATGAATTTGCAAATTGCTCTTTCTAACTTACTGAAGAATTGAGTTGGAATTTTGATGAGGATTGCATTGAATCTGTAGATTGCTTTGGCAGGATAGCCATTTTGACTATATTAATCCTGCCAATCCATGAGCATGGGAGATCTTTCCATCTTCTGAGATCTTCTTCAATTTCTTTCTTCAGAGACTTGAAGTTCTATACAGAAATGGATGCTCACAATCATCTATAGGATGGAACACAGGGTCCCCAATATAGGAGCTAGAGAAAGTACCCAAGAGCTGAAAGGGTCTGCAACCCTATAGGTGGAACAACAATATGAACTAATCAGTACCCCCCAGAGCTCGTGTCTCTAGCTGCATATGTACAGAAGATGGCCTAGTCCCATCATTGGGAAGAAAGGCCCCTTGGTCTAGCAAACTTTATATACCCCAGTACCAGGGAAAACCAGGGCCAAGAAGTGGGAGTCAATGGGTAGGGGCGCAGGGCCGGGGGGGGGGGAGGGAGGGTATAGGGGACTTTTAGGATAGCATTTGAAATGTAAATAAAGAAATATCTAATAAAAAATGTGGGAAAAAAGAATAATGAATCAGTATAATTGGTTGTTTTATCATAAGGAAGGTCTTGATTGCTTGGTTAAATAATACCAGAAACAACGGCAGAAAAAGGTCCATTTCAAAGAAATATTTGTTTGTAATTTAGGACATAATCCCATTTTGTAACCCAATCAAGGCTGGAACTCTCTGTGGCTTACATGTAGCCTAGGGAGGCTTTGAACTTGTGGTAATCCACTAGTCCCAGACTCCTAAAGTCAGGGGATTACAGGAGTGAGCCACTCAACCCAGCTTCAAGAAGTGTTCTTCAAATCATGTAGCAAATGATTGTCAGTCTGAAGCTGTTGACACAGTTCCTCTGCCTCTCTTAGAGGGCTCACATTTGGGTGCCAGAGCTTGGCGCTCCTTTGAATTGAGTGTCCTATGGGGTTTAAGCAGGTCAAAGATTTGAGGAACACTCTTTGCCAGGCTCTGATTCAGCTCCATGTGCATTAAATAGATTTTTGTGCACAGGCCTGGGAAACAAGCCACCATCTATAACTCTGTTTCTATGGGGAAAGACTTTCTGTGTTCCAAACAACCAATGTACTAATGAACTCCTGGAACACAACCTATTTGTCGATGGGACTGGCTGCCTGGTTTATAGGGCTGAGCCAGCCGCCCAAGTGACTATACAGTGTTGATTTAATTATAATGAGTTCTCTACGGTGACTAATCTAGCTGTGGTCTCCACAATTGACATGGAATTCTGAGAAACTGGAGAGTTCTACAAAGAACCACAAAGATGATTAAAAGACTACAGGAAAACCCAATTTGGTCTCTACAGCTTGTAGAAACTCAAACAAACAAAAAGAACATTTGATTCTGCATCGTGTCAAGGGCGTTTGTCCTTTGCTAACTCTGATAGATTTGTGCGAAAGCGGTTCAGTGTTTGCTGGGACACCCGACTCTCTGCAGGTGCTTTATGGACCATAATGAACTTTATCTGCATTGCCACTTTGCCAGATAGATACAATTACGTCTGCTTAAGAGATAAGGATTCGACTGAACTAACTCGTTGAAAGAAATCTTTCTTCATGTGTGTATATGTGGGGGGTGGGGTGGGGTGGGTGTGAGTGTGTGTGTATGTGAATGTGTGTATGAGTGTGTGTATGTGTGAGAGTGTGTGTATGTGTGAGAGTGTGTGAGTGTGTGTGTGCGCGTATGCTTGTTTGCACGGCTGTATATGCTGTGAGTGTGAATACACATGTTTGAGTTGTGTGTTTATGGTGTGATATAGGTGTTATGTGGGTGTAAGTTTGCTGTTGCATGTGTAGGTACACAGATGCCTGGCTGTGCATGCAGACAGAGGCCAGAAGTTGACCTTTGGTGTCTTCTTCAACCATTGTCTGGATTACTGAGGCTGAGTCTCTTATCGATCCCGGAGATCCTGAGCGGATCCTGGATCCACTTTGGTCCGTCTAGTTAGCAGGCTTGCCCCAGGGATCCCTGATTTCTGTCTCCCAGGATTATAGTAGAACTCCACACTCAGGGGCCTCTGTGTGGAGATCCTGGCTCTGGTCCTCCTGGTATCACGTAGTCCCTCCCCTGCCCTGATGAAATATTTTCAGACTAGAACTATAGCTGTAGGTTTATGGTCAAGCTAGATTTCTAAGACCCAGGCCTCCCAGAATGCACCAAGGGCCTATGATCCTAGCACTGGGAAGTGGGAACAGGACCTCAAGGCCAGTGTGGTCTAGGTGAGAGTTTGCCCTAAAATAAATCAACCTTACAAATAAATCAAAATAGATAAACAAATAAATAAAAGTTCCACACTGCAGCCAGAGTGATTTTTTTTCCTGAAATATAGAGCATCCTTCCCCTGCATAAAATAGTTTCACGCATTCTCTGCTCCTGAGACAAAATTTGAGTTTATTAACATGGGACGGGGCTAATGTTCTGGCCTCCTACCGTTACCCCCTCCCACTCTGCCTAGTGCCCTCTCCACAGGCTCCGAGCTGTCCCCCAGACAGCTTCCTGTCCTTGTGCCTCACGTGATCCCTTGGCTGACTGACAGTTCTGTCCATCCTTCCTTCCCAAGGGCAGCTGACAGTCCTCTTCAGGCTCTCATTGTTTGTTACATTTACATTTGGTTTATTGAGTCAGAGTCTTTTTATTATAGGGCCCGGGCTGACCTTGAACTCACAGATCTACTGGTCTCTAGTGCTTGAATTAAAGACATGTACTGAGCTGGGCGTGGTGGTGCACGCCTTTAATCCAGCACTTGGGAGGCAGAGGCAGGTGGATTTCTGAGTTCAAGGCCAGCCTGGTCTACAAAGTGAGTTCTGAGTTCCAGGACAGCCAGAGAAGCCCTGTCTCGAAAAACAAACAAACAAACAAACAAAAAACAAAACAAAACAAAAAAGACATGTACCACTCTACCTGGCTTACGTATAATAGCATTTATTACAGGGAATTATACCAGTTTTTCTAGGCAGTGGTGGTATACGCCTTTAATCCCAGAGAGGCAGAGGCAAGTAGATCTCTGTGAGTTGGAGACCAGCCTAGTCCACATAGTGAGTTCCAGGACAGTCAGGGCTTGAAAAAGCCCAAATACATACATACATACATACATACATACATACATACATACATACATATCAATCCAGCCATAGACCTTCCCAAACATGAGTGCATACATCAATCACTTAAAAATTGTTAAATAAATATAAATAAACATATCACAAGTTATTTTACAGATAGCAAAAGACTGACATAAATATTTACCTGTCTACTCCCATCATTGGTCTGGCTAAAAAGAGGAGCTGAAATTGTACACATGACCACGTGGTCCTTACTTATCTTTGACTACATTTCCTGGATGGGAAGGAAAGGTTTGCAGCTGCCAGGAGGATGCAGAGGATTATGGGAAAGGTCAGCTTGGCATCCAAGAGTGTCCCACAATGGGCATCATAGAGGCCACAGTGAAAGAGAGATCAAGTGATTCTGTCCCTTGAAGTTTAGGAAGCATCCAGGGATCTACACCTCAAAGAACTGCAGTTCTTTGTGAACATCCCCAGATAAATCTCCCACCCTGGCTCGCATGGGGCAACCATGGGGCTGAGAAATGATTTATTTATTTGTTTTTACTTTAATAAGCCCATTCTTTTGTTATCCTTTGCAACAGAGAAGAAAACAGTCATACTTACAGAGCCTGTCTAAAGTTGAAGGCCAACACCCAGGCTTCCAAGTACCCTTTACGTCAAGGGATCCCAGGTCCTAATGTCAAGGGACCCCAGCTTGCAAGTGAAAGAGTAGTACGGAACCAAAGACAAAATAGAGTCCCTTGTGTCAGGGGGGAAAGTGAACCTTTAAAATAAAAATACCGATGGCTCTAGGTACTGGCAAGCCTTTCCTGGAACAATCACAGAATAGCCAACGCCCTCTGAATATCTCTGTGAAATGTCTCAATGCCCCAGGAGGTTGCCTAAGGTAGCACATGA
>LR749599.1:2188316-2226290 GCA_902729485.2 Mus minutoides
CTACCCCATTGTTATAAAAGCTCCTGATTTTCGAGCCACGAGGTCGATCCCCCTGTCCCCTGCGTGGGATATGGGTCGTCCCGGAGCTCCGATTAAAAATCCTCATGCTTTTTTGCATCAAGATAGGTCTCGTGATTCGTGGGGTGCACGAACAGCCCGTGTTTGAAATAGGGGTATTTCTGGTTGGATCTTACACAAGCTCCAGAATGACTACTCTCCTTTGTGCTAAAGTCTCCTCATTCTGTTTCTGTGGAACCTGAAGCCATCCCATCCCTCTGTCACACAGAGCTCTGGCCAGCTCAGAGAGCGATGTAACAATTACCTCATAATGCAGACACGCTTTTCATTGGCCACAGTTCTCCGCTTGGGCTTTGTTTTTTCTTGTTGTTGTTCTTTGTTTTTGTTTTCAAATCAACAGAACTGCAGGGATTGTTGAAACAATCCCTCCGGGTCAACTGGCGATCTGCTAAAGCTATACTTTCCATTTTCCAGCCAAGCGCCTCCGACTTCGTGGCACTGTGCCTCTAAACATGTTCACTTTCAATTCCAACTACACAACCATGAAATCTTTTTCTTTTTCTTTTTTCCCTCGTTCTGGTCAACCCTGCTTGCTCTGGCCAGCCCCGCTCACTCTGGTCGGTCCCACTTGCTCAGTCCCTGCTCTCTCCGGTCCAAAGATTCATTTATTATTATTCATACGTACACTATAGCTGACTTCAGACGCACCAGAGGAGGGCGTCAGATCTCATTATGGGTGGTTGTAAGCCACCATGTGGTTGCTGGGATTTGAACTCAGTCGGGTGCTCTTACCCGCTGAGCCATCTCACCAGCCCCCATGAATTCTTCTACTGAAACTTTCTACAGAGTTCTATTAGTCTGCATACTGTTACTTTTATTGACCAGACAGTGATGGCTTCTGCGATCATTCTTTTGTTCCCTGGTTTGTCCCTGTTTGTCATACCTCAGGGGCTGTGCTATTAGCTGCTGGCTTCCAAGGTGCAATTTTTTTTTTCCCACCAGTACATTAGTCTGATGAAACTAAATTACATTGCACCAAGCAAGTCATCCCACATCTCAGAGTTTTTAGTAAGTAGACTGAAGAGATGTGTTTCCACTATAAATGTTTTTAGATTTATTTTATGTATATGAGTGCTCTATCTGCATATACACCTGAATGACAGAAGAGAGTATCAGATCCCATTACAGATGGTTGTGAGCCTCCATGTGGTTGCTGGGAATTGAACTCAGAACCTCTCGAAGAACAGTCAGTGCTCTTAACCTCTGAGCCATCTCTCTAGTTTTCCACTATATTTCTTTTACTTTTTATCCTCTGTTAGTGTGTGTGTGTGTGTGTGTGTGTGTGTGTGTGTGCGCGCGCGCGCGCGCATGTGTGTATATATGCACATGTGCGCACACATGCACATATACATGTGTGTGATGATTTCAATCCATGGTGACTATATTTCAAGGTCAAGGGATTACTTTTGGGAGTTGTTTTTTCGCCTTCCACCATGGGTTCCCAGATGCAACTTAAATCATTGGCTTATGCTGCAAGGGCTTATACCCGTTGAACCTGGCCCATGCACAGTCTTTTCCCACTGACCAGCAAACAGACTCTGATGGTCATATTCACTCCATACCCAGGTGGGCAGATCATCTCACTGATATCACTGTAATACACAAAGCTTCAGGATTCACTGCAAGATAACAAAGGATGAAGAATGAAAAGTTTCCATCTATCTATTGTATGTGGGAGTGGTACATACCATGTGTGCTATTGTATGTGGGAGTGGTACATACCATGCGTCCTAGTATTTCATCAGCCAGGACAATTCCCACGGTTGGAATTAATCTCAAGAGGCTTGTGTTTTAAAGGATGAAGAATTGGGGAGAAATCTTGGCTCATTTCTAAGACCTCCCACATCAAATGAGATTCAGATTTGCCTAAGCACAAAGGTCTTCATTTGCTCTTGTCCTTACATCATCCACAGGAGCAGAGTGTGGATCCCCCCCCCCCAATTTCCTCCCACACAATGTCTCCTACAGAGACAGAAGCATTTTTCTATCCCATCGTCTAGATAGTATATGAAAACATTAGGCTAATGACTGGATTTTGAAGTTGCTAAGCAGAATGATAAAGGCCAAGCCAGAAAAAACATGCCTTCTCTCTACTGATAAGAATGGCCTTTTCAATTTTCTAGTCAAGTGCCTTTGAGTGCTTGGCACCTTGCCTTTGAACATGTTCACTATTGATGGCAGAACTGTTAGGAAAAAAAAAACAGGGTCATTAACTATCAAGATACATGTTTCTCATTTACAATCGACTGATGGGTCAAATTTATCAATATAACTGATAGCATGTTCAGCATGTTCAGATACAAGATGGAAATGTGACTTTCTTTGGTGGCATCTAAATTACACAACTTGGCTGGGGTAGTCTAGCAAAAGAATTGCACACTTAGCATGCCTGAGACTCTAGACTCAACCTGCAGTACCCTCACCTGCAAAACTGGAACAAGGCAGGTCTGCTAAGAATTTCGGACTTAGTCCCTTTTCCTGTTGCTGTGATAAAATATGTTGAGAAGCAACTTAAGCGGAAAGAGCTTATTCTGGCTCAGTGTGTCAGAGTACAGTCCATCATGGTGTGGGGGGTAGGGTGGGGGGGAATCCAAGTGCGCAGGAGCTTGAAGCATCTGGTCATCAACAATAAGAAACAGCAAAGAATACATACATACCTTTGCTCAGATCTCTTTCTCCGTCTAAACTGCCTCTCAACTGGGGGTCGTCGGAAGGGGGTCGGTGGTGTCTAGATGCCACTATGGCGCCAGGAGAAGGCAGAGAAAAGGCCAAAATAAAGAGGTCACAGCCCATGTTTCCCTTCAGGGCATCAGACGTGGCTGGCTACACATCAGACAGGAAGGGAAGAGTGCAATCTGGGACAAATGCTATAGTTCCCTCATCTTGTCTTGGGGATCCAGGTGTACTGCCTGGAGAGGAAGTCAGGAACTAGGGTCAGAGGTCCCCATTTCCCCTCGGGGTATCTGAACAACAGGCAGGAAGGGGAGAGCAGAGCCCAAGACAGCAGGGTCCTGCTGGACAGGGAGTGAGGGTGAAGTGCCAGGGGGATGGGAGAAGAGAAACACCTTTGGGAGTTAAAGCTCTGCTCTTTTACACAAAGGCCTTTCTTTCCTGGAGGTGATCTGTAAAGAAGCAGCTCTTAGACAATCCTTGCTTGTTCATATTGCTTTATTGGGGGTGGATGTTAACAGATACACTTTATTTGGGGTGAACCGGGGATTATATACCCCTTGAGGGAAAGGTGTGAGAGTGCCCAGGAAGGGAAGGTCATGGGATAAAGGTTCAATGTAGCCTCCCCCAGCCTTGAGTAGGCTGGCTCTGACCTTGCAGCCACTGAGAATGAGACCACCTGGAGTGGAGCCTTCCAACCTAGATGGCTCTATTGTTCTGTCACCTGCTACCTGCTGAGAGGCACCTTGAGATATTCCGGAGACAGCAAGCAATCCAGTAATTTACACCTATTTGCCAAACCAGTTCTTTCAGATAGATCACCTCCAGGCTGGTGACAGGCATCAAGAATGGATCTGCAGGAGATGGGAGATAGGCTCTCTGCTTATATAAGCACAGGTTGTTAGTAAACTTGGGGGCTTTGATCAGAATATTGTCTTGGCCTCCTCTATTCTCTTGGCTGTCTATTCTCTTTCAGCCCCAGCCTGCCTTTCAGGAGTACCCATGTGGCCACAGGCAGTCACAGCTCAAGGCTATCTAGATATTTCATTAGCATGGAGAAGAACTCCAGGTGCTATGCTGTGTGACTGAGGGCCCATGGTCATGGCTATGTGTTCCAGAGCAGTCACTGGAGTCTGGGAGGGGTAGCTCTCTTCATCCCGTCTCAGATTTCGGAGATTTCCCAGGTTCAAGCATGCCTACTTCACCCGTTCTTATGCTTGTCCTATAGCTCAGTCCCAAGTATCCTATAGCTAGGAAATGGTTCCACCTCAATTAGCATAATAAAGATAATTCCCAAAGACATCTCCAGAATCCCATCTATCAGGTTGTTCTAGATTCTGTCGAGTGGACAATGAACACCGACCAACACAGAGACCCACAGAGTAGAACCAGCAGTGGCCTGGGAGGATGCTCCCTCAGCTCCTTGGGATCCCTGTGATATTGTGACCGCTATCCTACGTCAAAAGAACTACATATGAACGAGATGGGGCTTGATTACTCTTCTCCATTTCTAGTGCTTACCAGAATGGCCAAATGAGATCCATACAAACATGGCTTTTTTAGATTCACCCAGGTCTTTCAAACCATCTCTTCATAGCTGATAAGGTAACTTTAAATGATGCCCTTTGGTATATAGTACTTCTCCTTTTGACTGTCTCTTCTTAGATGTCCCTATCATCTGTCTGTACCTTAACATAAAATTTCATTTCATTCAGCCCTGAGCTACTTCTGTTACTATCCACAAGTCCTATAGGTAACTACACAATGCTGTCCTTACTCCAGGAATCCAGTGACACTTGGGTTTGTTCTAGCCTTCCATCTCCCACCCAGGTCATCTCTGAGCTGTAAGCATTCCTCCCTTTGTATCCAGAGTCCTTCATCATGTGTTGCCTGGACAACTGTGTTAGCCTCTCTCTAGCTTCCCTTGATTTGAATTCTACTATTCCTTGTTAGAGTCCACCCTAGTCTTAGTTCCAGGCTGGTTTGCTAACAGCAGTAACAACTACAAAAAATCTACTAAAAATTGTCTATGATTTAGTTTAAAATCTAAAATCCTTTGCACATGGTTCAAGACCCTCCTAATGTTACAGCATTTACGGGCCACAAGCAGCGCCCTCCTGCTTCTCTAAGCACTCCTCCCCAGGGCCCAATCCTTCTCCGTCTTTGTCTTCCTTCCACTGCATTTTGTGAGTTGGAAGACATTTCTGTTCATTGATAAGCTCTGTCCGTTGTCTACTTTGGAAACCTTGAGCTTCTCCTTCCAGATTGACCACCCGTCAATCTGGGGTTCCACTGTACATTCCTCGTGCTCCAGTACAGCATTCATCTCTTTGCCCCACAGAGGTTTCTCTGCCTCTCCTTCCCCATCATTAGAGCAGAGGGCCAGGGTAACAGGTGGCTCAAAGCACCTATGTAAAGACTGCAAGTAAGAAATGAGCATCATTTCCAGGCACCTGGATCTGTGGGTGCAGTATAGAGTATGAGAGATGATATAAATCCCAACAGTGAGCTGTGACTGATGTCAAGGAATGACTGATGATGTCCTAATCAAGACAGTCAAGAAACGGGCAGTGATGATGTGGGAAGGGAAGACTGACAGAAACAGCCTGGGGAATGCTGGGATTAAAGGCATGCACACTGATGTCTGGCACCATGTTCCTTATTTAAGCAAACCTTAGAGACATGTTTGATGTGGGTGCTTAAGAATACTTCCACATGCATGTTTTCTTAAGCACATATGCTGCTCAGCCTGTAGAAGTTAAGTTAACAAAGAACATGGGTGAATGGGGTTGTATGTGCTTATATAAACTAAGCTCTGAAGAGCAAATTAAAAACCTATTCAGAATAACTGATTTCTCTAATAACAGACAGAATACTGACTTGTTTTATGTCAACTTAACACAGGCTAGAGTCATTTACTTGTGGTACATTTTTTTGATTAATGACAGATATGAGAAGGATCAGCCCATTATGGCTTGTGCAACCTCTGCACATAGCCTGCAAGCAGCACCCTGATGGCTTCTCCTTCAGTTTTGGCCTCCAGGGCTCTGTCTTGAGTTCCTGCCCTGACTTCCCTCATAATGGAAGTTGGCCCATGAGCTGTAAGCTGCTTTTGGTCGTGGTATTTGTCACAGCAATAGAAACTATAACCAGGACAGACAGAGATTATACAGGAAGAAGTGAACAATTAAAAGAAAGAAAGAGTAAGTTATGCAAGAAAACATCTATAGGACCTATAGAGTTGGTTGTCAGTCAAGAACTAATGCCTGAAAACCAAACCAGCAAGTCAGCTACAGAAAGAAGTCACCACACCTGCTCTGTATCTTTTAACACACACACACACACACACACACACACACACACACACACACACACACACACCTATACACATACATGCATATATATGCACATACATAAACACACACCTATGCACATACATACACATATATAAGCACACACCTATACATATACATGCACATACATAAATATACATACACATACCTATATACATACATATATATACACACATATACATACACATACCTGCATACATGCATATTCAAAAATATACACATATATAAACACACATAAACTACAAATGGAATTTTGTCAGCTGTAATTTTATGAGAGCAGGTCTCCTTTTAGCTTGTCACTTGAACTTTTCAGTAGTTACAAATAAAAAATTCTTAGTCCATTGGGCTTAGAGTATTCTGGGCCTTGTAATAAGGCATAATTTAAATGACAGTGGGGATGCTGGAGAGATGGCTCAATACTTAAGAGTATTGTTGCTCTTGCAAAAGACCTGAGTTCCATTCCCAGTACCTACATAATGGTTCATAACCATTCATAACCCCAGTCCCAGGGGAATCCAATAGGCACACATAGTATACAACATTCATATGAGCAAAATATTCACACAGACATGAATCAACAATTTTTTTAAAAGGCAGTAGGTGTGGTTTAGCCTGGCTGAAGTGATAGTTTGCCCTCCTTTGGGCTTCAAGCATGATCAGTAATTCCTATTGTCCTCCTATTTCTCTAAGTCTCTCCTAGATCCTGTTCTTCACAAAGAAGTAGCAAACTAGGAGGTTCATGAGCTCGTGGGACTCTGCAAATCAGCCTCTACCTGGAACACAAGTGTCCGTTGACCTCACCATTTTTCCACTCTCCTTTTCAAAGACAAATTGGACTTTGGATGGGGGGGGGGGGCAGGTACTGTCCTAGGTGTGGCTCATGCCACAGCTCCTTCACAGGATGGGGACAGTGGCTTCCACAGTGGTTGAAGTTTCTACTTTCTCTTTCCTCTATTGTTTAAGGTGACTTGTTTCTTCAGTTGTTCAAGGGGACTTGTAAAACCAAAACCAAAACCAAAACCCAGAATCTTTAGAAAAAGCTGATGATCAGTACAAAAGCTTTGATGAGTCCAACGAGCACACAGCAGCAAATGCACCCCACACAAAGCCATCCTTTACCACCCTGCCATGCTCCCCACACAAAGCCATCCTTCCCCACCCTGCCTTGTATCTAGGCTTTCACAGTTTCATACATGCTATGTTAATATGTTTAGACGGCCATAAGAATGCCAAAGGCCAGTGACTTAACCAATAACCACATTGACATTTGTTTGCATTTAAATTTTACCATTCTGAAAACTGTTTAAGACCAATGTGCTGGCCGGGCGTGGTGGCACACGCCTTTAATCCCAGCACTTGGAAGGCAGAGGCAGGTGGATTTCTGAGTTTGAGACTAGCCTGGTCTACAGAGTGAGTTCCAGGACAGCCAGGGCTACACAGAGAAACCCTGTCTCTAAAAAATAAAATAAAATAAAATAAAGAAAGACCAATGTGCTGGCTGGGCACCCAAGACCTCTTCTCCTTCCTTTTATTTTTATTTCTTTATTTACTTATCTATTTTTGCATGCAGGGTTTCTCTGTGTAACCCTGGCTGTCCTGGAATTCACTCTGTAGGCCAGGCTGGCCTTTAACTCAGCGATCTATCTGCCTCTGCCTCCTGTGGCCCAGGATTAAAAGCATGTGCCACCACACCCTGCTCAAACTCTTCTTTTCTATCTCTCACAAGAAGAGAGATTCTTAGCTGCGTCTTCCTCTTTTTTTTTTTTTTTTTTTTTTTTTTGGTTTTTCAAGACAGGGTTTCTCTGTATAGCCCTGGCTGTCCTGGAACTCACTCTGTAGACCAGGCTGGCCTCAAACTCAGAAATCCACCTGCCTCTGCCTCCTGAGTGCTGGGATTAAAGGCGTGCGCCACCACGCCCCCGGCAGTAATCTTACTGTTATGGGCCCATCTTTATGACCTCATTTAGCTTTAGTTACCTCCACAAAAGCTCTATTTATCCTCAAGCCTGGTCACAATTCGGGTTGAGACTTTAACACATGAATTCAGGAAGAATTAGTTGATAATACCCACTTTTGTATTCTTTCTGCTATTTAGCAACCTACTTACCATTTCTGTAAAGACCCAGTTGTTTTCATAATTATTTAATCTCAAATTAGGGATTCTGCCCTGCTTTTATCATTCAATTCCCAGATAAAAGACAAATAACTTTTATTTTTATGGTAAGCCTTAGTCAGCACTAGAGCTGGGCAGATATCTACCCTCTATGCTATTAGAATCTATTTCCATATCAATAACCCTGAAGTATAACTTGCTATGTTCCATTTGCACTGCTCTTAACCCCAATTGTCCAGCCCTCAGGCCATACATTTTTTTTTTTTTTTTTTTTGGTTTTTCAAGACAGGGTTTCTCTGTATAGCCCTGGCTGTCCTGGAACTCACTTTGTAGACCAGGCTGACCTCGAACTCAGAAATCCGCCTGCCTCTGCCTCCTGAGTGCTGGGATTAAAAGCGTGCGCCACCACGCCCGGCTGCCATACATTTTTAACTCACTTACCCACTGGGGGCTTTCTCCTCTCTCCTGCTGCTTCTCCTCAGACCCCAAGCCTGGGAACCCAAGAACACTGCCTATCTCCCTTCTGCCCAGCCATTGGCTGGCATCTTTATTCATCAGTCAGTGGTAACTGGGGGACAAGGCTACATAGTATCACTTGAGTATGTCACTTGGGTATATGGAGACTCTTTTTTTCCCTGGAGGCAACCAGGCCCTGTAATGTAGCATTACACTATAAGAAGAAGACCAAACCTCAACAATTTTCCTTTTTTGTCTAATTACAAAGCCTCATTCTCTTATAATAATCAACAACACACAGAACAAACAATTGTGAAAATTATTAAGTAAGAGTTATATTTAAAAAGTCCAGTCTTGGGCTGGCGAGATGGCTCAGTGGGTAAGAGCACTGCTCTTCCCAAGGTCCTGAGTTCAAATCCCAGCAACCACATGGTGGCTTACAACCACCCGTAATGAGATCTGATACCTTCCTCTGGTGCGTCTGAAGTCAGCTATAGTGTACTTATGAATAATAATAAATGAATCTTTGGACCAGAGCGAGCGGGCCGACCGGAGCGAGTGGGACCAACTGGAGCGAGTGGGGCCGGCCGGAGCGAGCAGGGCCGACCAGAGCGAGCAGGGTTGACCGGAGTGAGGATAAAAAGAAATCCAGTCTTTTTATATTTGGCAATTCAGAAGAAAGCAGTCTACTATCAATCCTATCTATCTTGGTGAGTTTAGAGTTCTGCATCTAATTTAATTTCTATCTTAATTTTATCCTAATTTGCAATATTAACTTAAAAATACCTTCTTAGACTTAAAACATTTCCTAACTGCTAAAAAGCTTAAGTGTAATTGTGAGATTATAACTATCTAGTCTTCAACCTTATCAGAGACTTAGAACAAATAAATATTTCTTGAGTATGTACGAAGCATAGGCACTCAGCTTCCAAAAATTATAGAAATGACAGAGACAGCTGACCTCCTAGACAATCCCCAATATTCGTCATAATGTTGGAGCCTTTTGGCCCAGAACATCTGATAGACCCTATGTGAAGGAAGAATTATGAAGGACTTGCTTACTTATCTTGGCAGAGCTTGGCAGTTAACTATCCTGCATCCATTTGTCCTTTTTGGACAGCATTCTGTTTGTCTGAAGATGAATTTAGGGCTATTTCTTCTCTCAGTGTCTAGCTTGCCACAATTGAGGTGATCTGGGTGGGGTTCTGGGAACCAAAGTCGGGTTTTCAAGAAAGAGGAAGACATGCTCTTAAACTCAGAGCCATAAAGGCCCAGACAGTTGCCAGGCATCTTCATTGTTTGTTTGCTGGTTTAGATAGTGTTTCAGTATGTATATAGCCTGGCATGCCTAGAGCTTGCTATGTAGATAAGGCTAACCTAGAGCATAGAGATTCACTTATTTCTACTCCCCAAGTGCCAGCCTGATACAGATGTATTTTGGAAAAAAAAGAAAAAAGAAAAGGAAAAAGAAAAAGAAAAAGGAAATCTAGGATAAATTATGTTTTTCCAAGACCATAAAAAAATTGCTACAGACCCTTTCTCCCCTTCACTCCAAGTTTGGTCTAGAAAAGAAAATATTCTAAGACTTAAGGATCTTTTCCTAGGTGTTTTCTTCATGGGCCTGTCTTGCTAAGTAGAACTACGGAGATGAATCTCTTTAAGAAGTAAAGCACAGGGCTGCAGAGTAGCTCAGTGATTAAGAGAGCTTGATTTTGCAGAGGACCTGGGTTCAATTTTCTGCACTCACATGATGGCTCCAGTTCTACCATGGTCCAAATGCCCTCTTTAGAGGACCCACTGCACTCTTTATTATTACTGTCATCATCATCATCTTTATTTATTCAGCCCTTTCTCCCCGCCCCCCCCCCCCATGCAAGTCCTCCTCCCATTTCCCCTTCCCCTTCTCAAAAGAAGCTGTTCCCTGAGTGTCAACCCCTATACTTCATCAAGTCGCTGTGGAGTAGGCATGTCCTCTCCCACTGAGGTCAGACAAGCCTGTCCGTTTAGGGGTACATTATCCATAGACAAGCAGGCAGGCAGGCAGGCAACAGGCTCAAGGATACCCCTGCTCCAGTTGTTTTGGGGAACCACATGAAGACCAAGCTGCTCAACTGCTACATATGTGCAGGGGGCCCCTATGTCCAGCCCGTGTGTGCTCTTTGGTTGGTGATTCAGTCTCTGGGAGCCCCCAAGGGTCCAGGTTAGTTGACTCTGTTGGTCTTCCTATAAAATCCCTGTTCTCTTCAGGTCTCTCAATCTTTCTCCTAACTCTTCTGTGAGACTCCCCAAGCACCATCTAATATTTGGGTGAGAGTCTCTGCATCCTTTTCCATTGGCTGCTGGGTAGAGTCTCTCAGAGGACAGTAAGCATAAGAAAATATCATTAGTAGGGCCAGGGATTGGTTCTTGCCCATGGGATGGGTCTCAATTTGGGCCAGTCATTGGTTAGCCATTCTCTCAGTCTCTGCTGTGTCTTTGTATCTGCTCATCTTGTAGGCAGGATACATTTGGGGAGGAAGGCTTTGTGATGGGTTACTGTCCTTATCCTTCCACTGGGAGTCCTGCCTGGCTATAAGTGGCCACTTCAGGATCCATATCTTCCACTGCTAGGAACCTCTGCTAAATTTGCCCCCTTAGGCCCTCTGAGATCTCTCCACATCCCAAGTCTTTTAAATGTCCTAGAGATTGCCCAACACCCAACTGATCTGCCTTCTCTCTGCTCTGCTCTCCCTACATATGATGCCCATCTATTCCCCTCCCCATCCCTTCTTCTACACAGTTCCCTCCTTCCATCGATTGCTGATATCTATTTTGTTTCCCCTTCTAAGAAAGAGTCAATCACCCTCCCTTGGACCTTCATTGTAATTTGGCTTGTTTGGGTCTGTTGAATTATAGCATGTTTATCCTGTACTTTATGGCTAATATCCATTTAGAAGTGAGTATGTACCATACATGCTTTTGTGTTTGGGCTACCTCACTCAAGATAATATTTTCTAGTTCCATCTATTTGCTTGTGAAACTCATAATGTCCTTGTTTTTTTTTTTTTTTTTTTTTTTTTTTTTTTTTTTTTTTTTTTTTTTTTTTTTTTTTTTTTTTTTTTTTTTTTTTTTTTTTTTTTTTTTTTTTTTTTTTTTTTTTTGGTTTTTCGAGACCGGGTTTCTCTGTATAGCCCTGGCTGTCCTGGAACTCACTTTGTAGACCAGGTTGGCCTCGAACTAAGAAATCCGCCTGCCTCTGCCTCCCGAGTGCTGGGATTAAAGGCGTGCGCCACCACGCCCGGCTAATGTCCTTGTTTTTAATGGCTGAGTAATAATCTATTATACAAAGATATACCACCCGTATATCTCAAAAAATTGATTTTCTGTATCAATTCTTCAGTTGAAAGATATAAAGGGGGCTGGTGAGATGGCTCAGTGAGTAAGAGCACCCGACTGCTCTTCTGAAGGTGATGAGTTCAAATCCCAGCAACCACATGGTAGCTTACAACCACCCGTAATGAGATCTGATGCCCTCCTCTGGTGTGTCTGAAGTCAGCTATAGTGTACTTATGAATAATAATAAATGAATCCTTGGACCGGAGAGAACAGGAACTGAGCAAGTGGAACTGACCAGAGGGAGCAGGGCCGAACAAAGCGAGCGAGGCAGACCAGAGCAAGCAGGGTTGTCCGGAACGAGGATTAAAAAAAAAAAAAAAAAGAAAGATATAAAGGTTGTTTCCAGTTTCTGGCTATTACAATTAAAGCTGCTAAAAATACAGTTGAACAAGTGTCCTTGTGGGATTGTGGAGCATCTTTTGGGTATATGCCCAGTGGTGTAGCTGGGTCTTGAAGTAGGACTATTCCCAATCTTCTGAGAAACCACAATATTTATTTCTAAAGTGGCACTTGGAGGTTTGATCTTAGCTATTCTGATGATGTAAGGTCTCAGGCTTGTTTTGATTTGCATTTCCCTCATGACTAAGGATGCTGAACATTTGTTTAGGTCCTTCTTGGCCATTCACGATTCCTCTGTTGAGAATTCTCTGTTTAGCTCTGTACCCCACTTTTTAATTGGGTTATTTGGATTGTCAGTGTCTAACTTCTTGAGTTCTTCATATAGTTTGGATATTAGTCCTCTGTTGGACGTAGGGTTAGTAAAGCTTTTCAGTTTCATGAGCTCCCCTTTATTAACCTTAATGCCTGAGCCTTTGGTGTTCTGTCCAGGAAGTTGTGTTCTGTACCAACAAGTTCAAGACTATTCCCCACTTTCTGTTCTATTATAGTAAATGTGTCTAGTTTTACGTTGAGGTCTTTGATCCATTTGGACTTGAGTTTTGTGCAGAGTGATAAACATGAATCTATTTGCATTCTTCTACATGTAGACTTCCAGTTAGACCAGCTCCATTTGTTGAAGAATCTCTCTCTTTTCCATTGTATGGTTTTGGCTTCTTTGTCAAAAATCAAGTGTCCTAGGTATGTGGGTTTATTTCTGGGTCTCTGATTTGATTCCATTCACCAATGTCTGTTTCTATAGCAACACCACACAGTTTTTATTACTATCATTCTGTAGTACAGCTTGAAGTCGGGAAGTTCTTTTATTGTTCAGGATCCTTTTAGCTATCCTGGGTTTTTTGTTTTTCCATACAGAGTTGAGAATTGTTCTTTCTATCTCTGTGAAGAATTGTGTTGAAATTCTGATGGGAATTGTATTGAATCTGCAGATTGCTTTTGGTAAGATGGTCATTTTCACTATGTTAATCCTACCTATCCCTGAGGAAGGAGGATCTTTCTACCTTCTGATATCTTCCTCAATTTCTTTTTTTTTTCCCTTGTTCCAGTCAACCCCGCTGGCTCTGCTCAACCACACTCGCTCCCGGCCGCCCCCTTACGCCCCCCCCCCCTTGTTCCAGCCGGCCCCCGCTCGCTCCGATTGGCCCCACTCGCTCCGGCCGGCTCTGCTCGCTCTGGTTGGCCCCGCTCGTTCCGGCCATCCCCGTTCGGCCCCACTCGCTCCAGCCATTTGTCTCCTCAATTTCTTTCTTCAGAGACTTGAAGCTATTTGTGACTATTGTGAAGGGTGTTCTTTCCCTAACTTCTTTCTCAGCCCCTTTATCACTTGTGTAGA
Organism: Mus minutoides; assembly: GCA_902729485.2. Lineage (NCBI taxonomy): Eukaryota > Metazoa > Chordata > Mammalia > Rodentia > Muridae > Mus > Mus minutoides. The sequence continues at coordinate 2,202,091 of LR749599.1, forward strand.
GGAGGACTACTGATTTCTTTGAGTTAATTTTGTATCCAGCCACTTTACTGAAGGTGTTTATCAGCTGTAGGGGTTTGCAGGTAGAATTTTTGGGGTCACTTATGTATATATACTATCATATCATCTGTGAATAGCAATACTTTGATGTCTTCCTTTCCTGGATGTTTTGTGTCATGAACTTTTTTAATTTTGCATTTTCATTGACTGATATATTTATTTCTTCTATTGTATTCTGTACACCTGAGATTCTCTCTTCCATCTCCTATATTCTGTTGATGATGCTTATGTCTGTAGTTCCTGTTCTCTTCACTAGGTTTTCCATCCCAGAATTGCCTTGCTTTGTGTTTTCTTTATTGCTTCCGTTTCCCTTTTAAAATCTTTGACAGTTTTATTCATATCCTTTACCTGTTTGATTATATTTTCCTGTATTTCTTTATATTTATTTGTTTCCTCTATTTTTTTAAAGATTTATTTTTTATTTATTATACGTAAGTACACTGTAGCTGTCTTCAGACACTCCAGAAGAGGGAGCCAGATCGGATGGTTGTGAGCCACCATGTGGTTGCTGGGATTTGAACTTATCACCTTTGGAAGAGCAGTCGGGTGCTCTTACCCATTGAGCCATCTCACCAGCCCTTGTTTCCTCTTTTAATGCCTGTAGCTGTTTGAATGCATTTTTCTATATTTCCTTAAGGGATTTATTCATCATTTTTAAAGACCTCTATTATGATTGGACTTAAGATCTTCTTGTGCTTCAGTTTCATTAGAATATCCAGGGTTTGCTGTAGCAGGACAACTGGACTCCAGTGGTACCATACTGTCCTAGGTCTTGTTCATTGTGTTCTTATGCTGTCCTTTAGGCATCTGGCTTTCCCTGGTGTTGGCTGATGATCCTGATGGCTGCAGGACTTCTCAGGAAGGTGATGGGAGCCAAGGGCCAGACAGTGGAGGTCAAGGTCCCTTATTTTGTTAGCCGTGCCTCAGGCAGACCTCACTCTGCAGGCTGTGTTGCAAGTGGACCCTACTCTGCTGGCTGTATCCAAGGCAGACCCAGCTCGGGTGGCGGGCAAATCCAACTAGGATGGTTAATCGGGCAGGGTTCCAAGCTGGTTAGTTTTGGGGTCCTTGAAGGTCTCCACAGGGAGACAGGATGCCCTTGGGGTCTCCCAAGGCTTTCTCAGACCGAGGAACAAGACCAGGGCTAGACAACTGTGCTTACTGCTGGTGCCACTCACCTCTTCTAGCTGTCCCAGGTGAAACCGTTGGAATAGCAGGCAGGTCCAAATAATGGTGGTCGGACAGAGTTCCAAGCTGCTTAGTTTTGGCGTCCCCGAAGGTTTCAACAGTAAGCAGGATTCCCTTGAGGTCCTGCAAGGCTCCTCTTGACTGAGGAACAAGGCCAGAGCTAGACAATGGTGCTCACCTCTGATCCACTGCCCTCTTTAAGGGACTCACTGTCCTCTTTAGGGGATCTACTGCACTATTCTGGTTTTCTCTGGCACCCTCACCTCCTGGGCACCATGTATACACATGATACTTATACATAACTACATGCAGGTAACCCATACACAGAAATAAATAAATAATAAATATTTTTTAAAACGTTAAAAAGAAAATCACAGTGTACTCAGGTCTTTGGTTTAAGATCGTTACCATTTGTTAGCACCATGGCAGACAGACTGTGTTCATGTATCACTGAACCCAGGAATCACTGTAAGGCGGCAACTCTGTGGTTCTCAGAGATATGGAGTCTGTTTCCCTGCACTTGAACTTAGTCCTGTTTTTTTACTTCTGTAAGGGTTTGCCGAAGAATGATACCCCAGACTCAAATAGTATGCAAAAGCAAGGAGCGCTTTATTCTGCAGAAGTTCAGCATGCTGGGGTCTCTTATTCCAAGATGAAGACAACCAAATGAGTTTGCTGGCCAGATTTAAAGCACCTTAGGGGAATTCTAGGGTATGTGACCTTTATCTTGCTCCATCTCTAGGGACATTCCAGAACCATTACCTGGCTACAGCTATTGCTGGGGAGGTCTGGGTTGCTGACCCACTGCCCTTGCTTCAGGGCAGCTTCTGATGACAGGGTAATTTCTGACTCACTGCCTGAAGCTGCCTGAAGCTGCCTGGGCTTGCCTGGACTTGCCCAGTTCTTAGGTCTAGTCTCCTGAACTGCCAATTTGAAGCCTGTAGCTGTGAACCTCAGCAAGTTGTTTTTTTGTTTTTTTTTTTGTTTTTTTTTTTTTTTAATAAACAGGTATGTAAGTACACATTTATAAGCCCAGTCACAAGAAGCAGAGGCAGGGGGATCATAGATTTGAAGCCAGCTTGGACTACATAATAAGACCCTTCTTTAAACACAACAACTAAAAGCCTCTTATGATATGGACCTCTTTCCTGGACCTCTGCTATATCACAAGAGCTGCTCAGGTCCAAGGGCAGCCTGATGGAAGTTGAGGGGCCAGGCAGAGCAATGTCACATTATCCATAAGGCCAGCCAATCTCCAGCCACGATCCCATGTAGATTCACATAAATGGACTGATGAGCTAAACCAAATGCACGTAGTGTGTTGGTCATTGTTCATTTCATTGTACATTTCATAGTACATCTCATTGTACATCTCATAGTACATCTCATTGTACATTTCATTGTACATTTCATAGTATATCTCATTGTACATCTCATTGTACATCTCATAGTACATTTCATTGTACATCTCATTGTACATCTCATAGTACATTTCATTGTATATTTCATTGTACATCTCATTGTACATTTCATTGTACATTTCATAGTAGCTGGCTGAGAAGATGATCAAGGCAACATATTCAGTCTCTAGAAGAAATTATGAGCACTCCTAACCTGCTTGCTCCTGTCAGACAGACAGATATTGTCTCAAATACTCTCATTTATCAACCAAGCAATGTGGGGGGACTTTAAAACTTGTAGGGCTCAGGTTATAACTTAGGAAACAGGGCTATTGTTAAGTGGCATGGAAGAAACCTAGTTACTCTCAATATGTGTTGCTGTCCTCGCTCCCAAGTTTTAGACCCTAAAGCCTTTAGCTGGTTACATAGCCACCTTCCTATGCACGCTTATGTGACCAATGAGATCAAAGGAAAACAGCATGCCATAGAAAGCTTTCTAACAAAGCAAATGCATTTTCAATTTTATTTATTAATTTTAAAGAGACGGATCTTGCTCTGTTACACATCCTGGCCTCAAACTGGTATACTCAAGCCATCCTCCTGCCTCAGCTTCCTGAGTACTGGGGACTACAGATCTTAGTCAGCATGCCTGATGCTCCAGCAATTTTTCTCTTTCTTGCCTATTGCCCTTCAGCAACAAGACAGAAAGGGTATTGTGGCATAGGTTGAAAACAGTTCTCTGCTTTCCTCCAGAGGCTCACATGCATAAGAAAAATCCTCTCTAGTTTAATAATTATTGCTTTAAGCCAGGCGGTGACGCACGCCTTTAATCCCAGCACTTGGGAGGCAGAGGCAGGCAGATTTCTGAGTTCGAGGCCAGCCTGGTCTACAGAGTGAGTTCCAAGGACATCCAGGACTATACGGAGAAACCCTGTCTTGAACCCCCCCCCCCCCCCAAGAAAAAATTATTGCTTTAAGTTTCGGCTACTGACAATCAAAGTCACCTAATCTAAGTGGTCCTTAGTCTTTGGTCTGGATTATGTCACTGAAGCAGATAAGCACCTGGTGTCCACCTGGGTACACAGCAAGCAAATGAAGGTAGCTATTTTTCTTTGCTGTGCTGAGAAAGTGGAGGAAGATCAGTCTTCCCTGGCTCATGCTGGTGAAACACAGCAAAATCAGCTTTGCACAGAAGCCAGCGGAGGGCAGCGCTGAAGCTGCGCCCTAAGGCGTGGCCTTTCCAGGGGCTGGCAAAATGGCACAGTGGGTAAAAGTGCTTGCTGTCAAGCCTGGCACCCCGAGTTTGATTCCTGTGACCTGTTAAGATGGAAGGAGAGGGGCTGGTGAGATGGCTCAGCGGGTTAGAGCACACGACAGCTCTTCCGAAGGTGATGAGTTCAAATCCCAGCAACCACATGGTGGCTTACAACCACCTGTAACAAGATCTGACGCCCTCCTCTGGTGTGTCTGAAGTCAGCTACAGCGTACTTATGAAGAATATTAAGAAATGAATCCTTGGACAGGAGAGACCAACCGGAGCGAGCAGGGCCGAACGAGGACGGCCGGAGCAAGCGGGGCCAACCGGAGCAAGCGGAACTGATCAGAGCGAGTGGGGCCGACTGGAGCTGGAGCCGACTGGAGCCAGCAGGGCCAGCTGGAACAAGCTGCGAGCGGGGGTTGGCCGAACAAGGGAAAAAAAAAGATGGAAGGAGAGAATTGAGTCCCACAGCTTGATCTCCAACCTCCACACAAGTGCCACAGCATGCATGCCCCTCCCCCCAAACATAAATAAAACCATAATAATTTCTGTAAAGACTTTCCTTCTCAACTCTTCCCACACTAAGAAAGTTTTACATTGATGAGATTTAGGAAACAAATGTCTATTATTATTAGCTGCGTTAGTGCAGTGCGTGCTTTGTCAAAACCTAACTCTCTTTTTTTTATTAATAGGATTTTTAAATTTTTATTTCTTTATTATATGTAAGTACACTGTAGCTGTCTTCAGACACTCCAGAAGAGGGCATCAGATTTTGTTACAGATGGTTGTGAGCCACCATGTGGTTGCTGGGATTTGAACTCGGGACCTTCGGAAGAGCAGTCAGCGCTCTTAACCACTGAGCCATCTCGCCAGCCCAAAAACCTAACTCTCTTATATAGCACCCTCTCAAATACGGCAATACAGACAGGTTTTGAGCATGTTACATATAATTCTCATTTTCTCATATACACTTTATAACTTTATCAAGAAACATAACCACATATAATAAATAGTAGTATCATCTATTTAGCATGCTATGTATATTGTGGTAATATAGTTTCTTAACAAAACATTATACATCACTCTTGAAATCATTATTTCAGGTATTAGAAGGGGAAACAGTTTGTAGAAAACTATTAGCACAGAACCCTGCAACTAGCTGCTTAGCACTCCCCACTGTGAAGATCATTACTCTGAGATGTGGAATATCAAAGAGGCATACAGAACTTCTCCCTCCCAGCACTGAGTGAAACTTTTAAAGACAAATTTTCCTCACAAATATGGTGACACAGAGAAGTCATTCATGATGAATTCTGCATGCAAAAATTCTTTTAAATTATTCTGACACTGGAGAAAGGACTCATAGAAAAATACTGTTCAGAATGGACTCCATGTTTGACAGTTACATGTCTGTGTATGACCAGAGTAAGAAGCTAGTCCCAATATAACAGGAAAGAATATTTGTGTCTATTAAGGTATTTTACAAAGTTTAATCACAGAAGGCTTTTTTTTTTTTTTTTGCTAAGTCCTGGGCTTTGGAAATCAACAGTCAGGTTTGAAAATGTCTGTTAAAGGAAATTGGTAACAATATTCCAAGAAAGTGCCATCCTGAATGTGGGAGCAAACACCTTTAATCTCTTGGGAGGCAAAGGCAGGCGGATCTGGAGACTAGACTGGTCTGAGAGTAAGTCCCAGGACAGCCGGGCTGCACAGAGAAAAAAGAAAGAGGAAGGAAGGATGGGAGGGAGGGAGGGAGGGAGAGAGGGAGGGAAGAAGGAGAGGGAGGGAGGGAGGGAGGAAAGGAGGGAGGGAAATGCATTTGAACTCAGGTCTCCCAGCTTCCAGACATTTTCAAACCTGACTGTTGATTTCCAAAGCCCTGGATTTAGCAGAAAAGCTTCTGTGGTTAACCTTTGCAAAACACCTTAACAGACACAAAACATTCTTCCCTGTAACATTGGGACTAGCACCTTCTTTTCCCTGAACACTTACACCCACACTTTGGTCTGTGACAGCAACAGGTGATCCCATAATGTGAAAACTGGAACCTTTGCACACAGCTCACACAAATATGAACTCTAGCAGTCATGTTGGAAAATCATGTGGCATTCCTCAAAATGAATAAAATTGCCACATGCTCAATCAGTATTATTCTTTGTATGTACACAAGAAAGCTGTGTGTGTGTGTGTGTGTGTGTGTGTGTGTGTGTGAACAAACAGTCGTCGTGACAACCAGAAAGCAGGGGGATCCACAGTCGTCCATCAGTAGACAGAAGTGCTGAGTCAGTATAGTCACACAGTGGATTCGAACTCAAGACCAAAGACTTATTTATGTTCAATTCAAATTCAGATTGCATGGTTTTATTCCTACTGCTAGCAGAAGCAGCCATACAGCATGCAGTGCACAAGGGGGTATTAAAGTGGCACTTTAGATCGGACCAGCTGTGTGATAGCTGTCTATGGAATGCATACTGGGCAGGAAAATCGGTTTACTTCCCTCAGTTCTTAAAGAGACCATTCCATCAATTTCCCATAGCAATAGCAGGCTTTACAGAGTCCAGAAGGCAGCTGTTGATATCTCACAGCCTATTATCCTATCTTATCTCACCTGCAGGCCGCTAGGGTCTCCCAGGCATTCCAGAGCAAAAGGTCAACAGCCCTTAAGGCATGCCTGGTTCCATCTTAAGTGTCTTTAACCATCACAGGGACCTGTGTAAATTATCTTTTAGGTCTGAGCACTAGAGATGGCTCTGGGCAGGCAACAACCTGGTGCCATCAGCTTAGACCTGGCTGTCATGTCTCCACACAGGAGAATACTCCTCTGTCACAATAAAGGGTGAAGTAGTGATTCATACTAGAGCTGACTGGTCCTCGAAAATATTACACTAGTGAAATATGCCAATCACAAACACTACATAGTCCCTTCCACTTGTACTAAATGTCAAGACCAAAGGAAGTCAAAGAGACAGTTATCTAGTGATTGTATAGGGCCAGGCTGGGGAAAGGCAGATCGGAGCTAAGAGCTAAAGGGTGTGGAGTTGTGAGGGAAGTGATACTCTCGACAAATTAGCTGTAGTGACATCTGCAGCTCTTGACTATCCAGACCCTTGAACTATTGAGTGGAAAATCCGTGTGTTCTTCAAGAGATCCCTGACGGGAGTGGAGAGAACCAGAGGACACAGAGACCAATTTTGAGGTCATTCCGAGTTAGATTCCTGTTGAGAAGTCCTGCAACTTCAGGTCTCTGAGGTCTTCGCTCTGCACGACACTCTTTCCAACTATAGTGAAGCACAACTGTTAAGTCTAAGCTTGAAGGCGGTCAGTGGTGGTCCATACCTTTGATCCCAGTACTCAGGAGGCAAAGGCAGTGGAGATCTGAGTTCAAAGTTAGCCTCGTCTACAAAGTGAGTTACAAGTCAGCCGGAGCTACACAGAATTCCTCTCTCCAAAAACAAAACCAAACAAATAAAATCTACGCTTGAAAAAATGGATTATATGCTGTAGAGTGGAACTCAGGAAACAAGGATGTCAGAGTCCGAAATTACACTGATCTATACCTATCTAGTGACTTACTGACAAGTCATGGCTATGTGACTCAGGCTGTCCTTGAACTCATCACTCCCATGTCTCAGTCCCACCCCACCCTGCCTCCCGATTTACAGGATTACACTACCTTCACTGGCCATTTTTTGTTACTTAAATCAACCAAGAGCAAAAGGTTTGTTTCTCATTTGTTTACTTTGAAGTCACAAATTTACACTGAAGCTGCGGGCAAGAGATATATGTTAATGAACTAAGTAAATAACTTTTGGGATAAAAGCATAGATATATATAGAGATATAGAGATAGCATGGAGTTGCCTCCATACCTGCACTGTGTGCCTCTGGTATCCCAAAATTGAAGCCAGATGACTCCCTCAATAGCTCCCCACTTGATTTCCTGAGGCAGAGTCTCTCACAAACTGGTTAGTCCAGCTATCTGGGTTACTCCTGGGCTCCCTTCTCTGCCCTCTGAGCACTAGGGTTACCTGTGGGCTGCAACTCCCTGGAAGCTGAACCCCGCCCTCCCTTACACTAGCAAAGCAAGCATTTAATCAGGGCCCGAAACAGACTTTAAAGTGTTACATATAAAATAAAGCCACTGTCTGATGAGATGGTAGCACAGATGAAACTGGTGATAGAGGAAAGAGAAGAAAGAAGAAAATGAATGCTCTCCACTTAACATTTAACATTTAAGCAAGCATCAGAAGTGTGTGGTGAGCAGCCTTCAGGCAACCACAACCAAAAAAAGGGAAGGAAGAAGAAATGACAAAGTTATGTAGAAAAAATTAGCTATTATACCAGAGAATATAGGAGGATGAAAATCAGTTTATTCCATCAGACTAAAATAAATAATAGATGCAGAAAAAAAATCATTCAACCAAATCCAAGTCATTTATGTTTAAAGCCAAATTAGGGCTGCAGAGTCATACATTGGTGTTGCACACCTTTGATCCCAACAGGATTAAATCCCAAGAGGTGGATGGATCTTTGTTGAGTTTGAGGCCAGTCTAGTCTACAAAGTGAGTTCTAGGACAGCCAGGACTACAGAGAGACCTTGTTTTGAAAACCAAAACAAGACTTAGGACTACAGAAGAATTTCCTTGATTTGACACACAAAACTAGGAAGAAAAGTATGCGATCAGAAAACAAGACTCTAAGGACACACGGGGAACAAGCTGCTCCTTACAGCACAGCTGCTAAACAGCAAGTGAAGCTGAGACAAAAAACAAACAAGCAAATAAACAAGTTAAAGAGAAGAGTAAGAGGGACCAGAGCGGTGGCTCATCCATTAAGAGCACTTACTGCTCTTCCAGTAGACCTGGGTCCAGGTGCCAACACCCACGTGATGGCTTCCAGCCATCTCAAACTCCAATTCCAGGGGATCTGAGACTCTTTTCTGACCTCTTTTGGCAGCAGACACACATGTAGTGCACATACATGTATGTGTAGGCAAAACTCACACATAAAATAAATCTGAAATTAAAAAATCATTGGAGAAAAAAGGAAAAGAAAGTAAAAGATAAGCAAATAGAGGAAGAGGAGGAGGGGAAAGAAGTTTTTGGGAAAGAAAAAGATCTATCTTTATTATCTAAAATTGAAAGTTATGGTTAAGATATCAGAAACTTCACTCAGGGATGAGTGTGATCTCTGTACTAGCTCAAACCAGAGAGCTCCGGTTTCTTCTACAGGGAGAGTTCCTGCCTTTGTCTCAGGAAATAATTAGGAAGCTAAGAAGAATTAAACCCAAGATTTAGGGCTTACTAACTGCTGTCTCACAAGAATGATGAAACCGAAGACCTTTAGCCCCTGGGAGGGCTGATTACAATGTGATTAGCAGATTACTGTGAGATTAGCCGCCTTTTCGCAGAAGTTGGTGGGAATCCTTCCAGGCAGTAAGGGACAGAGGTGGCAGATGGTTTTGTTATACCCACAGACACTTTAAAATGCAGAGTAAAGGACAGTCAGCTTTTCATTTTTATCTCCTTTAAAAAAAAAAAAGCAGAGGGTGGGGAGCTCTTGAAGGAGAGAGGGAACACCGACGCTTCCGGTTGGGTAGGTTTCTGGGACCTCCTCAAAGTGGCCAGACTGCAACAACCTGTGCTCTCGGCTCCCAGACAATGAAACTTGACCACTTGGGTGCTCATTTGAGCTTTTATACAGCAACGAAAGCCCTTTGAAGAGTATTTAAGATGCGACCTAACCTACCTGGCTCAAGGTTGAGACATGCGCAGAAGGACACTGAGCCAAAATGCTTACTCCCGTACTTGCATATGCAGATGACTTAATTAATGATTGAGGCAGTAAAAGCTATCTTTTGAATGTTTGGGGCTTATGTCTTAGCAGTTGGTTGTAAAATCAGCTTCGAAGCAGCTCTTTGTGGGCCAGCACGGGCAAGTAGGAGCAGGTAATTGCCCTGGAAAGACCATTTTTCAAATGAACCAGTTGTGAGTGTACGATTTTTTTTTTTTGAGTCAAAACAGTGAAAAAATCAAATTGGAAATAGATGTAGCAGATATGTTGGTGTCCTCTGGCAGATTTGGAAGCAATTTTATTATAGTGAATGTGTTATTAATCAAAACTGTTTCACATTGCTTTGAGCCATATGGAAGTAATTCACTCTGTTTTCCTTACTGTCCATTTGCCATGTGTTTGAGGGAACTGGCAACGTTCCCTTCCAAAGTTACCTTAATGAGCTGATTGAAGACAAGATTCTTTGCATGGCCACTGTGAGTGACATGGTTATCTTAATGTGTAAGAAGAATCTATAGAAGAAAGAAAGTGTCCAAAAAAAATTTCCCAAACAGTTCTATAATCCTCCAGCACACCTAGGAAGCACACATGCTCCAGGAGCCCTAGTCAGCAGCTGCAAGCCTCATTCTGTAATCTTTTGAAACCCTTCAGTGTGATGAAGAGACTTGGCTGTGGGGGCCTGGTCCAGTCTACCAGGTGCTCCTGAGGGAAGCTGGTGTGAGGGAAGAGCCGGCACGCGAGAGCCAAGAGCCAGTGTTTTCTGGATGATGTCCATAAATGTTTGTCATTCCGTCTTCCTGCCTTAATTTCTTCACCTGAAAAAGCTATTAATAGGAATTGATGTTTATAGCAGTCTGTGTCTATGTCAGAAACAGTGTAAACCCTTCCGACAAGAGTTTTTCATCTTCAACAAGACTCTTGTCAATGATATTATCATTCCTGTTTTATAGAGCAGCAAGCAGAATGGTGGTAATAAAAGAGATCAAAATCTCCATAATGATTTATCATAAAAATGTAAGCTATGCCAGGAGTGCCACAGACTTGCCTGCAATCACAAGAGAGACTTTCCCATTGGAGCTGGCTAGCTTGAGCTGCATAGCTAAGTTCTCTCTCCAAAAAAAAGTAAATTTTTTTGGTTTTGTTTTTTAATATATAATCCAAGCTATCAAATAATTTGAGTATTGCATAGACGAAGAATGAAGGACCCAGATGAATGTGGTGGTGCATGCTTTTAATCCTAGCACTCTAGAGGAAGAGGCAGGCAGATTTCTGTGAGTTTGAGGCTAGCTTGGTCTACATAGCAAACTTTGAGTCACAGAGTAACATAATGACACCCAATATCATCAGAGAAGAAGAAAAGAAAGAAAGAAAGAAAGAAAGAAAGAAAGAAAGAAAGAAAGAAAGAAAGAAAGAGAGAGGAAGGAAGGAAGAAAGAAAAAAGAAAGAAAGAGAAAGAAAGAGATAAAGAGAGAAAGAAAAGAAGGAAGGAAGGAAGGAAGGAAGAAAGAAAGAAAGAAAGAAAGAAAGAAAGAAAGAAAGAAAGAAAGAAGCTAAAGTAAAAGTTTCTTTCTAAAAGTGGAGAGAAGGTATCATGAAAGCAGGAGCCTAGCATTATTAGCAAAGGGCCAGAGGGAGAGGAAGGGGTAGGTGAGGGTGATGAAGAACACAAATGATCAAAGTAAACCACTTGCATATATTAGAATATCACAGTAAAGCCCAATACTTTAAAAATCACATTGTATCTTATAATTATATGCAACTTTTCTTCAATAAGAAATAAGATTTCGTCGCTTCTCGGCCTTTTGGCTAAGATCAAGTGTGAAGAAATGAGGTTTCGGTGCCAGTGCTTAGATGGCACAGTGTGGGGAGGTGTAGACACACAGAGTGGGGGGAGGTGCTGTGTGTCAGTAGTCCTAGCACGAGGTGGAGACAGGAGAATTTCCCAGAAGCCTGTGGGGGAAAGAATGTTTTAGCTTCTTTCCAAATGCTCCTGGCTTGATTGATCTCTGTTTGTCTGTCTATCTATATATCTGTCTGTCTCTCCCTCTGTTTCTCTCTGTCTCTCTCTCTCCACACATATATGAAAATCACACCTTACCTCTGATCATGAGCAATATTGATACTAGATAAACTTAATTCAAAATTTGAAATAACACACATATGAAGAAGGCATAGAATATTCCCACCACAGGGCATGGTGTCACTCACCTCTCATCCTCGCTACTCAGAAAGCTGAGGCAGACAATTGTGAATTTAAGGTCTACATAGACTGCACAAGGAGTTAGAAGCCAGCTTGGCAATGTTGAGTCCCTGTCTCAAAATCAGAAATGAAGGAAAAATGTCTACTACTCTAATTCAGAGGCAGAGCATCCCACCTAGCACATATGACATCCAGGTTCAATCCCTAGTATCTGTGGAAAAAGAAAAAATATTTTCATAATGTTGATATATGCAATGATTTCTTAAATAAGACATAAAATCACCAATTAGGAGCTGGACGTCTGGCTCCTCTTGGATCCTTAGCATGATCAGCACACACACACACACACACACACACACACACACACATACACACATATATACACACACAGACACACAGATACGAACACACCTGCAATAAATGTAAAGGTTGATAAGTTAGACTGTATTAAAATGAAAAGTGATGTATGTCAAAAGACATTAAAATATTAAAAAGGAATCCATGTGTTTACATAATATCCAAAGCCTGCCTATAAAGCGGTGGTTCTCAACCTTCCTAATGCTTCAACCTTCAATATAGTTCCTCATGTTATAGTTCCTCATAAAATTATTTTGTTGTTACTTCATAACTGTAATCTACTTCTGTTGTGAATCATATCTGATGTGTGACTCTGGGGGTTGCGACCGAGAGATTGAGAACCTCTGCTATATAGCAATAGAAAACTGTAAATAATCCAATAAAACATGAGTAGACACCTTTATAAGGCACTTCATAAAAAATAATAATAATACCCAAGTTGGGCACTGGTGGCATACACCTTTAATCCCAGCATTCAGGAAACAGAGGTGGGTGGATATCTGAGTTTGAGGCCAGCAGTGGGGTCTATAGAGCGAGTTCCAGACAGCCAGAGCTATGAAGAGAAACCCTGGCCCGAAAAAACAAACAAACAAATATCCAAAATAGATGCTTGATTTTACTAATGGCTAGGAAATGTATATTAAAACCAAAATGTAAATCAAAACCACCACACATTCATTAGAACAGCCAAGATTAAGAGAACCGATAAACAAGTCAAGTGTGGTCAAGAATATGGAACTATTTAACTCTCAGACGCTCCTGGAAGAAATGCAAATTTATGTAGTTTTGAAACCTTCCTTTGAACATATCTGTGAGACCTGAGCATCCCCAAACCCTCCAATATTTTATGTATGGCTGAGGGAAATTTACACAGAAATATGCCAAATGTCACTTACAAATGCCCATTTCAGAATATTAATAATATCTCAGAATTCAAAACAACTCAAATATACATCAACATTGGGTAGATAAATATATTAACAGTGAATAAATATATTGGTATTCTAAGTAATGGAGGAACCCATTGGGAATAAACCATTCTAAGTGATCATTATAAATATTAACACAGAATGAAAGAAAAAAATCAATATATATTTGCTTTATTTTTGTTTTGTGGTTGTTGAGACAGTTGCACTGTGGCTGGCCTGGAATTTGCTATGGAGACCAAGCAGGCCTTAAGACTGCGGAATCCTTCTGCCTTTGCCTTCTACGTGCTGGAATTTCACCACACCACCACACTCAGTTTCCCAGAATACAGATTCTTGTTCTCACCTGTGCCATGGTTGTGTGTGTGTGTGTACATATGTGAGGATGTTCTCACTTGTGCCATGTTTAGTTCTGTGTGTGTGTGTGTGTGCTCTCACCTGTGCCGTGTTTATACATGAGTGTGAGAGAATGTTCTCATCTGTGCTGTGTTTACCATGTGTGTGTTTTACTTTATGGACTCCACTCCTGGTACTGCTGTGAACAGACACCACAACCAAGGCAACTCCTATAAGGACAACATTTAATTGGGGCTGGCTTACAGGTTCAGAGGTTCAGTCCATTATCATCAGCTTGTCAACATCCAGGCAGGCACCATGCAGGCAGAGCTGAGGATTCAACATCTTCATCTGAAGGCTGCTAGTGGAACCTCTGGTTAACACCATGGCAAAAAGCAACTAGGGGAGGTTTATTTCAGCTAACAGTTGTAGTTCATCAGGATGGGAGTCAAGGCTGCTAAAAATTTCAAAATAGACTTAGTTTCTCTGTCCCCAGGGGTGCTTCCGAAAAAGAGGCAAGTTTGGAGCAGCATTCCAAATGCTTTGATCCCTGGACCTGAGCTCAAATGGTGGAAAGGGAGAGCCAATTCTCCAGGTTCTAACTTAGAATTCTTTGGAGGAAACTAGGCGGTTTCTTTCAAAGCAAACACAAAAGGGCATTAACACAGGTTTGCCTGGAAGCCTGACTTCTGACTCTTCCCTGAGACCTCTCTAAATCACTATTTGGGAACAAGCTCATTTCTGTACCACAAAGAGCATCTATTCAAAAAGACCACGCTGGTACATTTCTGCTTGATAATGATGTCTAGGTGCCAGGTTTCAGAGATCCTGTAGACTACAGCTCGATTTCGAGCTACCTTGGATCTGGTAATGAAAGAAACCCTTCCCTTCTCGTAAGCATGGCTTGCTAGAAGCAACATTCTTTTTGTGTAGGATTGGAAATTCTCCAGGAAGAAATCAAAGGTTTTTGACTTTTCGAAATTTGCCAGTGATCTGAGGCAAAACCTGTTTCCACTCATGCCTGCACCTCTGATATAGATAATCCACTTTTATTTTTTGGAAGAGGTGCAGTGCTGGACTTTGAAACATGGGCCTCTGGCTTGGTGGATAGGTGTTCCAACACTGAACCATGCCCTTTGACCCTTGACTGTGCATCTTCATGCCTTCCTAGGCACTCAGGTTTATGCTCATAAGGGGACTACAAGGTAAAGTCCTGTGTTGTGAAGTCTTGAAGTATCTTGAACTAATCTGTAATCTCAACAACTCTAATATTTAAAAAGCAAACAAACACCCCAAACCCAACCCCCAAATCCCATCAAATTTGAAGCCAAATGGAACTTGGTGTAGCCTAATTTTCTCTCTGGGCCATCCAGTTTATCTGAAGATTGCTCTGGCCTGTGACATATGTGGTGTACAAATGAAGAAGTGGGGATTTCTGCAGCCATCCTTTCTAGGGTGCTGTGAAGAACAGAGCCACATTTTGGGTTTAGAATTACGCAAGGCCCTCACATCTGTAAAATCAACACCTTGAGTGACCATTTCCTTGCTTGTGCAATTGTTAAAACTTTGATATATATATTAAGTAAGCTGTAAAGTTCTAAATACTCCAGGTCGTTTGCCAAATTTCAAGCGAAGAGTTCATTGTGCAGAGCTCTAAAGAGAGGAAAACACTGTTTGGTCTGTACCGCCTCAACTCCTCATAAGGAACTGCGCATGTCTCTTACCCCATTTTAAAATGAAAATAAAAGCATTCATGCTTGCTGTGCTCCAGCTACTATATTTCCATGATTCTAAAAATGAATATTTTTCTCATTTTTCAAAACCCCTAAAATTGGATTGTATCTTACAATTAGTACCATCACACAATCGTTGCCAACACTGTGAATAAAGTGTATAAAATCACACCTCCCCATTACTGCCCTGCCTCACATCCAGTCAAGCACAGTAGAAGTAAATGAAACAAGCTCTCCAGATGCCAAACAATCCTTCCAGGATCCGTTATTTAAATATGTCCCATGTCATAAATGTTGTAGACTAAAGAAGAGTTCAACACTGAAGTCAGCCGAAATCAGGTCTGTCAATTGTACTTCCACTTGAATTGTAACTGTATAAAGGCTTTACAGGGGGAGGGGCACAGAAAGATCTGAGTATTTGTAGGATAGTAAATGATATTGGAAAATTGTTCTTCATTTTAAAACTTGTGACCATAGTACTGGGAGCCGGGTGAAACTCCCCGTATCTTTTACAGCATGTACTGAAACCACAGATGAGGGTAATTATTGGACTGGGCCCATAGCCTCGTTATGCCATTATCTACCTCTGTGTGTGCATCAAGTTTCCCACAAAGAAGAGCTTTAAAGCAATCCTGACAGAGCTCCAGGCAGAAGGATTTTTTTGAATGAATGTCTTTTCAGAAAGTGCAGGACACACACACACACACACACACACACACACATCATTTAAAAATACATTTGAATTGTTTTCATTATTCCTCCAAAGCCATCTAGAAATTATTTCCCCATGGAAATGCATTTATTGAGTGTCCATAGTCACGTGTTCTTGGAATCGTTCACCCTTGGGAATCCTAACACACATCTCACAACGCTGTCTGTTGAAGGAGCACAGAGAGAGGTGAGGCCGATAGAGAGGAGGCACATAGATGGGAGACAGGTGAGGCAGAGCGGCTGTGTGGCCTGTGGGCCAGAGCAGTAGAGAAGTCAGGCCGCCTGGGGCCTCTCCACTCTGACAAGCCATCTGACCTGAAACGGGTCAATCAGGCCTTCTGGCTTTAGTTTCATTTTTTGTTCAATTACAAAAATGCTAGCAACTCGAACTGCTCTATAGGGCATTTGGGGGTTCCAATAAACAGCAAATATAAACAAAGTTAAAATGCTTTTTTGCTAAGGTCCAAGCTGAGGCCGTGTAAACAGCACGTGGGAGAAAAAAAAAAAAGAATCCGGTATCTAACTGATTGCTTTGCTCTGTGAAACCAAACAAGCAGGCTGTTCGGAAGGGACATACCTGCTGCCAGGGTTGCAGCCCGCAAGGCCAGCCTTTCCCACGCCTAAGGTCAGGTATTCAGCTGGGCAGGCATTGTGCGAGGCCTCTAGGTAGCTGCTTTTGAGGCTGCAGGGAAGAGTGATTGGAGTGGGTTCTGCTTACAGGAGATGGAGCCTATGCAGCTGGATTCGGACTGGAAAGTAGGTCACCGACTGCCAGCGGTGGACACTCTACTTGTGTCCCATGTTCGCGTTAGCATGGTCCCAGAGAGTTTTGACAGTTGGTGACTTTCTGAAATGTAAGTCCTTGAAGCTTCTTTTCTTTCTCTTTTTGCTTCGTTCTCATTTGGAAAGCATTTAGTTCGGTCTTGGCAGGAAGGCATCCCTGGTGTGTCTCAGGGAGAGGTGTCCAAGTGGCTGGTTTCAGCTCTCCACATACATAGTGAGGGTGAGGCTTGTGGAATGGAAAGATTGGGGGGAATTGAGCCTGGGGGGGGGGGAGGTTTTTCCTCCCTTGAAGAAGACAATAATGTCTTCACTAAAATGCTCATATCACTTGTTGGTGAAATCTTAGTTTTGGAGTCAAACGACTATTTGCACTTTCCCATGGAGTAAATTAAGATGACGCTCCCGTGGAAAAGGGACCCTTAGAGCACCTAACCCTTGCCGCTCTGCCCATGGAGTAAATTAAGATGACGCTCCCGTGGAAAAGGGACCCTTAGAGCACCTAACCCTTGCCGCTCTGGCCCAGGGGTCTCTCAGAAACTGCTGTAATATTAAAGGAACCATTTACTAAATCCAAGTAAAGCTTATTCCAGGAGTGCAAAAATGGCTTGATTTTCATAAGCACATTAATCCATTTAAATCGGTGTGTCTGAGAGAAAGAAGCCATAATTATCTTGATTGGTGATTTAAAAAAACAGTTGATAAACTTTAGCTCTTTTTTTTTTATAACCTCTAAACTAGTCACATAAGTGATCTTTATTAACATGATTATACAAATTAGTTGTCACAAATTAGTTGAGGTTGACCATAAGTCAACCTCATTGTTTATAAGAAAAACTATCAATGTGGTCTGTGGTTCTTGAATCTTATTAAACTGTAAACAAAAATTTGTATATGGCTTTTTCTAAATTTTTGTGTTTTGGTTTTAGAGGTGTTTTTGTTCTCTCCTTAAATTCTCCCCCCCCCAAAAAAAGGACATACCAATATGGTCTAAAATTATTATTAATAACAAAAATAAGTAACAATGCTGTCACTACCATTATATAATAAAATACCAAATGAAAACCATGAGAGCCTGTCTGCTCCCAGATATGGTAGTTTACTGTGGATGTGAGGGAGAAAACAGCCAGAGGCATCTGGAATGGGCCAGACTGAATAAGGCCAAGAGAGGAGAGAGGAGGAAGGGAGATCAGAAAGTCTGGGGAAGGAAGCCTGGCCCCTGGGCTGGAGAGTTTAGGGTAGGGGTCTGGTGAGAGTGCTGGGATGAGCCACAGGTACTGAGTGAGACTTGGTCCAGGTGTGAGACCTAAAATACCCAAGTTCTGTTTAACAGCAGAAAACAAGAGAAAGATTGCACTGGTGGACCTCAACCTTCCTAATGCTGCCACCCTTTAATACAGTTCCTTACGCTGTGGTGACACCGAACCATAAAATTAATTAGTTACTACTTCTGTATAAACTGTAATTATAACTGTTATAAATTGTAATGTAAATATCTGAAATGCAGGGTATCTGATACGTGACCCCAATGGGTCACAAGTTGAGGACTCCTGGGTTGGACTATTATTATTTGAGGTGGTATGATTATGGAGAAGCATCCATACTAACTACACAGCCCTCCACTTTGTGTCATTCTAGCATCTTTGGGACTGTGTGGGCTTCACAGAATGCAGCCTCTATGACAATCAGCTTTCAGAACTCCTGAGGCTGGTACTTGGAGTTGAGACCAAGCCTCGTCTTTACTTGGCCCATCCATTGGTCACCCAGTGAGCTACCCAAGGTTTGGGTCAGATAGAGGGTCAAAAGTCTTCCTACCAGTAGTAGAACATAAGAATCTCCTGATATGGAGGAGTAGCAATAATATTGAGGAGCTTCCCTTCAGAAACCATTATTCTGATAATGATAATGAGATCTAATGTTACTGAGAATGTTCTATGTGCCATTGGTTTAAAGTGGAGTGGGCCCACTGTATCCTCAGGATCCATGTCCATGGCTTTAATAACACATATAGAAAATTTTCTTGTCTGGTGTGGTTTTTTTTTTCTTGTCATAATTTCTCCAAGAAGATGGCTCATGTAGCACTTGTATTGCACTGGGTATCAGAAGTTATCCGGTGGCTGGAGAGATGGCAGCATAGAAGAGTTCTTGCTTCTCTTGCAGAGAACCCAGGTTTGGCTCCCAGCACTCACACAGTGGGTCACAACCATCCCTAACTACAGTTGTAAAGGATTCATGCCTCCTTCTGATCCCATCTGGCACTGGGTACACACAGTGGTATGCAGGAAAAACACTCATGTACATAAGTAAATCTGAAAAAAAAATAAAATAAATAATCTAGGTATTTAAAGCATGTGGTGGAGTATACATAGGTTACCCAAAAATTGTGCATTTCACAGAAGAGCCTTGACCATCCACAGACATTGATGACCTCAGAGCGGTCCTTCCTTGGAGTCTGGGGGACGATGGGACAGGATATGAATTTCTCATTTCATTCTCATAGAAACCCCAGGCTGTAAATCTGTGAGTGTTTAAATCCCACTGTCTGTCTTATTTAGCTTTTCATCATCATGATATAAATAACCAAGAGATTCAATTTCAATGAAGAAAGCTTTCATTGGGCTATGGAATACCTTTAAAATCTGCCCCCATTCCACCCCCATGATTAAATTCCCTGTACTTGGCCCCACATCTTAAAGACAGCCCCTTTCAATCGTGTATGGCCCAGGGACCATGCCTATAGAATAGGAGACTTTGAGGGACATACAATATCTAAATTGTAGCACTATGTATAAAAATAGACACTGGCCTTTACAGAAGAACTGAAGCATGTGCCCAGGGAAGTAGAGTTAATACGTGGGAGAACTGGAGTTCTTGGCACGTTGCTACATATAGTCTAGGGAGACTACATCTTTACTGCAGAAAGGATGAGCCCATGAGCAACCAGGAGCTGCAACACTCAGACAAAGGCAGGTGACAGAAGAGGGCACAGACTTGCTTGAAACCCTCTATAATTGTCCTGTCTCCTTATGGATTCCACACAACATCCTGATCTGTAAGCTTTTAGGACCAGCCTGGACCAATTTTTCTTTTGGAAAAACTAGGAGAAAGAGCCGCGTTATGTATGCACAGTGATTTACAACAGCCATTCTAAAAGATATTTTGCCTTTCTTTTCTTTACAAGAATCATGGAGTTTTTGATTACCTTAAGCGTAGGATTTCCCTGAGGGTCTAGTATGCCTTGCTCTGTCCAGTCTTAATAGATAGAAAAACAGAAACTTTATTGAGAGAATGAGCTGGGCCTTTTATTCTAATACCATCAAGCAATCTTTGTTGACACCTGATGGTTTTGTCTCTGTGGTCCTCACCACTGTTTAAACCCCTAGGCCTAGGAGAATGGAACATCTTAGGTGCCCACTTGGTTCCCAGTATTGTACAACAAACACTTCTCTAGATGGTGCAATCACTCAGATTCAGGTTTGTAACAACTGCTAGGCACGGTTGCTTAGGCACTGTGGTGGTTTGAATATGCTTGACCCAGGGCACTATTAGGAGACATGACCTTGTCAGAGTAGGTGTGACCTTATTGGAGGAAGTATGTCACTGTGGGAGTGGGTTTGGAGACTCTCCTTCTAGCTGCCTGGAAGCCAGTCTTCTGTTTGCCTTCGGAACAAGTTGTAAAGCTCTTAGCTCCTCCAGAGCCATGCCTACCTGGATGCTGCCATGTTTCATGCCATGATGATAATGGACTGAACCTCTGAACCTGTTAGCCAGCCCCAATTAAATGTTGTCCTTTATAGGAGTTGCCTTGGTCATGATGTCTTTTCACAACAGTAAATCCCTAACTAAGACAAACATCATGTAATTACAGCACTTGGGTGACTGAGGCAAGAGGATCACTAATATGAGGCCAGCCTGGGATATATATTGAGCCCATGTCTCAAACAAAACCAAAAATAGAAGGGGCCTCAGCATTTGAGAGCTAGATGTCATCCTGGTCTTCACAGTGACTTCCAGACCAACAAAGGGTACATAGTGAGACCTTGTCTCAAAAAACAAATAAAACACCCAAACAAGCAAACAATGGCTGAACTCAAATGCCAAAGTACTTGCCACCCACTCATGAAGATCTGAATTCCATGTAAGAGTATGTAAAGAGCCAGAATTAGCTGTGTCCTCTAGTGAAACCAGAGCTGGGGAAGCAAAGACAGAAGGATCCAAGAGAGACAGAAGGATCCAAGACAGACAGAAGGATCCAAGACAGAAGGATCCAAGACAGAAGGATCCAAGACAGACAGAAGGATACAAGGAGCTTGCGGTTAGTCTGCTGATCTCTGAGATTCCCATTCTAAAAGAAACCCCAGCTTTTTATTTATTTATTATTTTTGGTTTTTCGAGACAGGGTTTCTCTGTGTGGCCCTGGCTATCCTGGAACTCACTCTGTAGACCAGGCTGGCCTCAAACTCAGAAATCTGCCTGTCTCTGCCTCCCAAGTGCTGGGATTAAAGGCGTGTGCCACCACCACCAGGCGAGAAACCCCATCTTAAAAATAAGGTGGAGACTGATAAATGAAGCCATGCAACATGAAATATCAATCAAGCACTATCCTCCACACACTGTGCACACATGTGCTTCTCAAAACACACACACACACCCTAAAATTAACCATCCCACACACATATAAGAAAACAAACTTGGAAAAACTTATCTCCCTCAGACTTTCCTAGTCATGGCCATACCTACACACACACACACACACACACACACACACACACACACACACACGCATGTAATGACAATAATAATAATAATAATAATAATAATAATAATAATAATAATGACAATGATTTTTAAAATAATAAATGTAATCAAATAAAATGTAAGAGCCAGCTGTGATGGCTCATGTGTGAGGTAAAAGGATTACTTCAGCTCATGGATGGGTTTGAGAATAGGCTGAGAAACATGGCAAGGATCCAGCTAAACAACAAAATCTATTTTAATGTATCATTGAATTCTGATTACAAGTGTTTTATTGAGGATTTTTGTATTCATGGTCAACACTAAATCATAAATTTATTTAAGATATTGCATGACTTTTTAAAACATTCGGTTTTATTGTTCCTGTGGTTGTTTAACAAAGAACAGCCCCGTAGGCTCATGTATTTATTAAATGCTTGGTCACCAGGGCATGGGACTGTTTGAAAGGATTATAAGGATTAGGAGGTGTGCCCTTGTTGGAAGAAATATGTTACTGGAGCGTGTTTTGAGCTTTTCAAAAGCTGGTCCCGGGCTGGTGAGATGGCTCAGTGGGTAAGAACACTGACTGCTCTTCCAAAGGTCCTGAGTTCAAATCCCAGCAACCATATGGTGGCTCACAACCACCCGTAATGAGATCTGATGCCATCTTCTGGGGTGTCTGAAGACAGCTACAGTGTACTCATATAAATATAATTAAAAAAAAAAAAAGCTGGTGCCAGGCCCAGTGTCTCTCTTCCTGCTACCTGTGGATCCTGATGTAGAAATCTCAGTTACCTCTCCAGCACCATGTTTGTCCATGTACCATCATGCTCCCTGCCATGATAATCTGGACTATGCCTCTGAAACTGGCAGCAAATGTTTTCTTTATAAGAGTTGTTGTGGTCATGGTGTCTCCTCACAGCAACAGGACCCGTGACTAAGACAACTCTAGTTTTGTTTTGTTTACTCGTTTTGTTTCTTGTCCAGGGCTGGTATCAGGGCAATACTAGCTTTGTAGAATGAGTTGGGAAGCATTCTTTCCTTTTATGATTAATATAGTAGTTAAGAAAGATCAGTGTTAGGCCAATCAATAAATAGCAAATAAGCTGAACAAAAAAAATGTCCAATAAGTATGTGAAAGAAAGTTCAACATCCTTATCAATTAGGAACATGCAAATAAAAATTGTTTTAGAGCTGGGGATAAAGCTACCTGGCATACATGAGTCCCTGGGCTTGATAAACAGTAGTGAGTAGCTGAAAGCTGAAGTTCAAGGTTATTCTTGGCCAGAGAGGGAATTTGAGATTATCCTGAGCTAGAGACCATGTTTCAAAAAAACAAAACTCAAGAAATCTCTATTGAGATTTCATCTTTAAAATCATAAGATTAATAAACTCTTAGCCAAATTAACTGAATGATGGAGAGAGAAGATCCAAATTAATAAAATTAAAATTGAAAAAGGGGCATCACAACAGACACTGAGAAAATCCAGAGAATCATAAAGACATACTTTAAAAGTCTGTACTCCACCAAATTGGAAAACCTAAAAGAATGGATGAATTTCTTGATATATGTCACCTACCAAAGTTAAATCAAGATCAGGTGAACAATTTAAACAGACCTATAAGACCAAACAAAATAGAAGCAGTCATTAAAAATCAACCAACCAGAAAATGTCCAGTGCTAGATGGTGTCAACTTAGAATTCTACCAGACTTTCAGAGAAGAATTAATTCTAATTACTCTGGTAACAAATTCACATAAAGAATCAACAAGAAAGAACATTATAGAACAATATCCCTTATGAAAACAGATGCAAACATTCTCAAGAAAATATGTGTAAACAGAATCCAACAATGCATACATATACCATGATCAAGTAGACTTCATCCTAGAGATGTAGGAATTGTTGCACAGATATAAACCAATTAAATGTAGTTCACCATAGAAACAAACTGAAAGGAAAAAGCCACATGATGATCTCACTAGATGCAGAAATAGTCAAAATTTTGCCAAAATCCAGCACTGCTTCATGATAAACGTTCTGGAGAGACTAGGAATACAAGGGACATAATTCAACATAATAAAGGCAGTTTACAGCAAGTCTTCAGCTAACAGCATCCTGAACAAGAAACTTAAAAGCATTTCTACTAGCTATTCAATATAGTACTTGAAGTCTTAGCTAGAGCGATAAGACAACTGAGGGAGATCAAGGGGATACAGACTGAAAAGGAAGAAGTGACCCTATAAATTCCATGAGGAAACTACTTTCAGCAAGTCAAGGGTTATAAAATTAACACACAAAATCAGCCCGGTGTGGTGGCGCATGCCTTTAATCCCAGAACTGGGTGGGGGGGGGTGTTAGGGAGGGGGCAGAGGCAGGCGGATTTCTGAGTTCAAGGCCAGCCTGGTCTACAAAGTGAGTTCCCAGGACATCCAAGGCTACACAGAGAAACCCTGTCTTGAAAAACCAAAAAAAAAAAAAAAAAAAAAAAACCAGCAATCCTTCTACATACAAATGACAAACGGGCTGAGAAAGATATCAGGGAAACAACACCTTTCACAATAGCCTCAAAAATAGCTTGAAATAACTCTAACCAAGCAAGTAAAAGTCTTATAAGATAAAAAAGACAGAGCGGGGCGTGGTGGTGCACGCCTTTAGTCCCAGTACTTGGGAGGCAGAGGCAGGAAGATTTCTGTTCGAGGCCAGCCTGGTCTCTAGAGAGTGAGT
>LR749599.1:2226390-2325723 GCA_902729485.2 Mus minutoides
AAAAAAAAAAAAAAAAAAAAAAAAAAAAAAAAAAAAAAAAAAAAAAAAAAAAAAAAAAAAAAAAAAAAAAAAAAAAAAAAAAAAAAAAAAAAAAAAAAAAAAAAAAAAAAAAAAAAAAAAAAAAAAAAAAAAAAAAAAAAAAGAGAGAGAGAGAGAAAAAGAGAAAAGAAAAACAGCTAGAAATATCACATACCTAATCTCAAATTGTACTACAGAGCTATAGTAATAAAAACACCATGGTATTAGCATAAAAATAGATAAGTTGATCAATGGAGCTAAACTCAAGACCCAGACATAAGTCCACACATATATAGATACCTGATTTTTGAAAGACTCCAGAAATACATACTGGAAAAAAGACAGCATCTTCAACAAATGGTGCTAGTCAACTGGATGGCTGAATGTAGAAGAATGCAAATAGAGCCTTATTTGTCCTCTTTTACAAAACTCAACTCCAAATTAACCAAGGACCTCAACATAAGGTCACATACACTGAATCTAACAGAAAAGACAGTAGGAAATAGCCTTGAACACATTGGCACAGGAAACTTTCTAAACAGAATACAGGTACCAAGATCAACAAACTATTTGTTTTTTTGAGACAGGGTTTCTCTGTATAACCTGGCTGTCTTGGAACTTATCTCTGTAGCCTCAGACTCAGAGATCTGCCTGCCTTTGCCCCCCAAGTGCTGGAATTAAAGGAGTCTGCCACCACCATCTAGCTAAGATTAACAATTAATAAAGGAACCTCATGAAACTGAAAAGATCCTGTTTGACAAAGGACGAAATAATTTGTACAAAGCAGCAGCCTACAGAATGGAACAGGATCTTTACCAATTACATATGCAACAGATTGTTAGTGTTTAAAATATATAAAGTACTTAAAAACAAAACAAAACAAAACAACTGGATATCAACAAACCAAATAACCCAATTAAAGAAACAGGTTATAGGTCTAAGTAGAAAATTCTCAACAGAGGAATCTGAAATGGTTTTGAAATGCTTATGGAGATGTTCAGCATCCTTAGCTATCAAGGGAATGTATATAAAGATTACTTTGAGATTCCATCTAACATCAGCCATAATGGCTAAGATCAACAAAACAAATGGTAGTTCCCAGTGGCCAGAGTGTGAAGCATAGGGAATACTTATCCTTTGCTTTTGGGAGTGCAAACTTGTAGAGCCACTATGGAAAGCAGTTCTTGAGGAAGCTGGGCAGAAATCTACTTCAAGGTCCAGCCACACCAGTCTTAGATACATAACTGAAAGATTCCCCATCCTAGTTCTGAGATACTGCTTATCCATGTTCACTGATGCTCTATTCTTTTTCTTGTGGTTGCTTGTTTGTTTTTGAGACAGGATTTCTCTGCCTCCCAAATGTTATGATTAAAGATATAGTCCACCACCTGGCTTTGCTGCACAATTTATAATAGCCAGAAATCAAAACCAGCCTAAATATCCATCAGCAGATGAGTGGATAATGTAAATGTGATACATTGACACAATGGAACATTACTCAGCTGTAAAAAATGAAATTATAAAATTTTCTGTAGCTAAAAAAAAATTATCATTAGTAAGGTAACACAGACCACCAAATACAAGCATTGTATGTTTTCTTGTACACGTGAATGTTAGCGTTTGGTGGTGGTGGTGGTGGTGGTGGTGGTGGTAATATTTGGTTGGTTTTTGAGACAGGGTTTCTTTGTGTAGCCTTGATTGTTCTGAAACTAGCTCTGTCAATCAGGCTGGTCTTGAACTCAGAAATCTGCCTGCTCTGCCTCCTAAGTGCAGAGATTAGAGTTGTGTACCACTATCACCAGCTTTAGAATAAATAACATCATACAATTATTTGAAAGACTAAATTGCATTTTATACATTGATACAGAATTTTCTCAACAACATACCAATTAAAGATATACAGTGTGAAGAATTTATAAGAAAAAAAGAAAATATCATTCATATGTATATAGCCTTATATATGCATTTGGAGAGTAGAAATAGTACAATCCACCTATAGAGCAAACATCAACAAAACCTATCTGGCCTTTTGTGTAGTGCCAGCAGCACTGCCCTGAATGGTCCAGGATTTAGTCTTTGCTCACTCTTGGGAGGTGGCAGAACATTTCAGAGTCAGAACACAGAAAAACAAAATGAAGTTAGTAAGGCTGTGCTCTTATAGGGCAAACAGAGGCCCCAGGGTCTTCCTCTGCTTCTCAGAACAATGGAGAACAGTGACCATAGATTAACACCCCTGAAATGGTAAAGCCCAAACCAAACTGTCTTTTTATAAGCTGATTGCCCTGGGTATTTTGTCTCAGCTATAGGAAGCTGACTAATGCGAGCATCAGTGTGACCATCAGTAAATTACTAAAAATGTCTGTCTTGGTTACTTATATAGTTGTGAAAAGATAAAAGCGTTTTATGGAAAAGAGTTTATTGGGACTTACAATTTCAAAGGATTAGATTCCATGATCATGGGGTGGGGAGCTCGGCAGCAGGCATGGCACAGAGAGGGGCGTGGGGGACTGGGAATAGTGTATATAGAGTGTAGACTTTTGAAATCTCAAAGTCTGACCTCGATAACATATATTCTACATCAAGACCACACCTCTGAATCCTTCCCAAACAGTTCCACCAACTGGGATCAGGTATTAAAACATAGGAACCTATGGAAACCACTCTTATTCAAAATGCTACAATGTTCACTACTCATCTTTCCTCCCTTATAATGGGTATTTTATTGAAAGCTTCATTTAAAACTTAAATTTAAAATATCAAAGTGAGTCCTTCCTCTGGTTTCTTTTTTATAGGAAATCAGATAAGTAGTGTGGTGGTAAATGCCTTTAATCCCAGCACTCAGGTATCAGAGGCAAGTGGATATCTGAGTTTGAGGCCAGCCTGGTTTAAAGAGAAAAATCCCAAGACAGCCAGGGCTACACAGAGAAATCCTGATTTGAAAATAAGAAAGAAAGGAAGAAAGGAAGAAAGGAAGGAAGGAAGGAAGAAAGAAAGAAAGAAAGAAAGAAAGAAAGAAAGAAAGAAAGAAAGAAAGAAAGAAAGAAAGAAAGAAAGAAAGGAGTTATTACAACTAGCAGGCTGTTTCTGGAACTTAAAGGTAAGATAAATGTTCACTGTGTTAAACAGTACTAGTTGATCATAGCTCACTAGCTTATTACTGATATAGTTACAAAATTTATGAAAGATAGGATGGGATTATCATAGGAAAAAATTCCCAATAGCCTCTGGGCTACCTTAACCTTTTGCAGGTTTTTTTTTTTTTTTTTTTTTTTTTTTTTTGTTGTTGTTGTTGTTGTTGTTTTTAAATCAAGAGTGAAGGAAGATGATGAAAAGCTAACTCAGCTTTCTAGGGCCCAGTCCCCCCCAGCAGGAGATGCACGAGAGAAGCCAGCATCCTTAAGTCAAGAAGCCATGCTTCTCTGTGTGATAGGACCATCTTTGTCTCATGCTGAAAGGCATGTTTACCTTATACAGGAAGCCATGTTTCTCTGTGTGATGGGAGCCATGCTTCTCTATGTGAGGGAGGGATGATTCTCTGTGTGATCTAGAAAGTAGAATAGGCTCTGTTGTCCTGAGTAAGCAGTGCCTCTGTCACAGCTGAACTGCTTTCCAGGATTACATGCCAGATCCTGTTATGACTGGCAAGTAGAAAATGAAGACCAGCCAGTCTCCAGACATGTTAATTTGCTAGTTTTCATCACAAATTTTTAGCGGCAATAGTAACAAGAGGAAAATATTTAAGTTGGTTCTTTATCAACTTTAATTTTCCATTTCTAGATTAATGGTTAACTATAATTATAAAATTACAAAAATGGAATTGTCTTGATCTAAGATAATGTTTCAGTTAATTGGAGGTGGGGGTTGACCCTTTGGAGACAACCAATAACTTCTGGAGACATTTTGAGTTATTACAACTAGCAGGCTGTTTCTGGAACTTAACAGGTAGAGATCAAAGATGATGAAACTATTCTACAAAGTACAACACAGCCCTCCTAAAAGAGTTCCTCAGCCTGAATTCATCAACATGAAGTCAGAGATAATACACCTTGGTTTCTATTGTCCTTGGTGAAGTACTCTTGCCTTCATTTGGCCTTTGGAGGCCAGAACGGGGTGTCATAGCCCCTGGAGCTAGAGTTTCAGGTGATTATGAGCCACCCACTCTTAACAACTGAGTCATGTTCCAGCCTCACGTTATCCTTTTTACCCCATGCTTTTCTCCAGGTCTCATGGAATTAGTTACTTTGCTTCTTGCTGTGACCAAGTATTGGCAAGAAGCAAATTATGAGAGGGCTGGAGAGATGGCTCAGCGGTTAAGAGCACTGACTGCTCTTCCAAAGGTCCTGAGTTCAATTCCCAGTAAGCACATGGTGGCTCACAACCATTTGTAATGGGATCGGATGCGCCAGCTACAGTGTACTCACGTACATTAAATAAATAAATAAATAAACCTTAAGGAAAAAAAAAGCAAATTAAGCGAAAATGGATTACTGTTACTGTAAAAGGGCATAGAGCAGTGGTTCTCTACCTCCATAGTGTTTAACCATTTCATTTAATTCCTCCTCTTGGAGTGACCCCCAGCCATAAAATTATTTTGTTGTTACTTCATAACTATAATTTGCTACTGTTATGAATCATACTGTAAATATCTGTGTTTTCTGATGATCTTAGGTGATCCCTGTGAAGAAGCTATTGACTCCCAGAGGGAGCACTACCCACAGGTTAAGAACTGCTATTATAGACCATTTTGATGGAGAATACTTGGTGGCAGGAAGATTAGGCAGCTGGTCTCATTGCATTTATAGCCAGGAAACAGAGAACAGACAAGAAGTCCAAACAAGATTAGCTTCTAGTGACCCACTTACT
The DNA here is from genome assembly GCA_902729485.2 of Mus minutoides. Taxonomy (NCBI): domain Eukaryota; kingdom Metazoa; phylum Chordata; class Mammalia; order Rodentia; family Muridae; genus Mus; species Mus minutoides. The sequence goes on from LR749599.1 coordinate 2,231,272, forward strand.
TCAGCAAGGATCCACCTCCTAAAGGTTCCATAGACTTCTAAAATGGCACGACCATCTGAGGATCAAGCGGTCAAATGCATGAACCTATAGGGGACATTTTACACTCAGCCTCCTCTCCTGCCACTGAGTCTCACTCTCACAGAGGGACTCCCCATGCATGGCTGAGTGACAACTGGATGTATAGCTCCATGCTGTCAAAGCTGGGGTCTTGTTACATTTGTAATACCCATATAGATTCTAGGCCACATCAAAGAGATGATCTATTTCAGATTTTCTCTTTTAAAGGATAATGAAGAAGAATAGTATCTGAAAGGTTCTATAAAGGTATTCATCCAAAAATCTAGGTTCTCATCTTGACTTAAGTGTCTTAATTAACCTTGTGACCTAAGAAAAGCAACATTATTTAAGAATTTTACTGGAGAAGTCCCTAGGAATTCTATTGGAGGAATCCCTAGGAATTCCACTGGAGGAGCCCCTAGGAATTCCACTGGAGGAGCCCCTAGGAATTCCACTGGAGGAGCCACTAGGCATTCCACTGGAGGAGCCCCTAGGAATTCTACTGGAGGAATCCCTAGGCATTCCACTGGAGGAATCCCTAGGCATTCCACTGGAGGAGCCCCTAGGCATTCCACTGGAGGAGTCCCTAGGCATTCCACTGGAGGAGTCCCTAGGCATTCCACTGGAGGAGTCCCTAGGCATTCCACTGGAGGAGCCCCTAGGCATTCCATTGGAGGAATGCCTAGAAATTCCATTGGAAGAGTACCTAGGAACAGTGTATTTGGTTGATCTTTCAAACACCCCATTCCATGTAATTATGTCTGAAGTAAGTATGGTTTCACAGTTTCTGGGTAGAATGTGCGGGATGACACTGCAACCTGTCTGCAGCATTGACCAGTGAATGTATAACTGTATATGTCTGTAGAAAGAAAACCATGCAGTTGCCATTTGACTCGGACTTTGGGATGGGTTTAGTCTTTCCCTTTTATCTCACTGCCATGTAGCTCTTCAGCAGGTGGATAGGACATCCAAGCACAACAAAACTTCAAGGCTCCTCCTCCCGGCTGGAGAGCAGGGAGCAGCGATTTAGATCTGGGCTCAGTCCTTTGTTCTTGCTGATGATGAATGACCTTTGTTCCCTCTGGCCTTGCAGACATGCAGACACTCCATAGTGATTCCATAGTTTTTAAAATCTGCAGCTCCCGTTCTTTACTCCCAGTTTTTTACCACAGAGGGAAAGGGGTTTGTTTGTTTATTTGGTTGTTGTTCATTTGTATTGCATTCTTATGGTAGTATTTTACCCTGGCTTCCCGTTTCTCCAAGCTGCTAGTTTCTCATTGCCGCTAGTTTTGTTTGTCCTTCCAGATGAACACAGGGTCCTTGTAGTATTTCATAAAAGAACATGTTGCTTTAGAGCCCACAGTCTGAGCTAAACACTTGTGACCTAAAATGTGGTAGAAACTATAATGACAGTCGCTGGCCATTTTCCTACTGTTGAGAAATATTTTTAGAACAAGAGCTAGTGATAACAGTCTCATTAAAAGTCTGAATCAACTAACTGAAGTCTGTTTGTCACTGAAGTAGCTTGCTTGATTTGTGAGCCTCTTAGGCAAGTAGAGGACAAATAAAATTGGGGGACCTTCCCCTCACATACTAATAGGTACACAGTTACCATTTTCCATATGGTGCTCTATTGTATCAAGCAAGAGTACTACCTGCTCTTCCATCCTGTAATGTTTGTAATCTGAAGCACAAACATGTTGGGTGATGCAACTGTCCCAAGCAAAGGTCAGTGGTTTCCAGGAAATGTCTTGGTAGTGTGTGTGTGTGTGTGTGTGTGTGTGTGTGTGTGTGTGTGTTCAGGAATCATGTCCTCACCCACTCTAGTATCTCTGTGCGAGAGCTACCTCAACCAGTGTGGGCATTTTAGCTGCTATTAAACACACTCCCCCCAACCTATGAGAGACTTGAGACTTTAGCATCAGCCACACCAGTGTGCCAAAGGCTGTAGGCGTCTGCAGCGGCTCTCTGTGCAGCTTCCCATGCTCATTAGGTTGCTTTTGCCTCCATTTTCTTCCACATCTGTGCAGCAGGGAGAAACACTTTGTCAGCTAAATACAGCACTCCAGAAAGTCATGAAAAGAAGGGCAAGCGTGGCAGGTTTTCTCTCGAATGCAGGATTCAGATTAAATTACACACAGGCATCTTCCACATGAACACAGGAGGGAAATGGAAGTGACCAGGTAAATAAGAACCAAAGTGTGGTACTATGTGTGTGTACATGGGAGAGGAATCTCCCAGACTTTAATCTCAACACAGACCTACAAGCATCCAAAGAACACTGAGCGAGGGAGAATTAGTTCTTTTGGGGAAGAGTACACCAATTGATTATCCAGAACAAAAGGCCAACCCTGAAACATACATATAACAAGACATAGACTGAACAGCAGGTTATATTTATAGTTTAAGAACTCTCTCTCTCTCTCTCTCTCTCTCTCTCTCTCTCTCTCTCTCACATACACACACACACATACACACACACACACACACACACACACACACACACACACACACACACAGAAAACAACAAATTTAAAGGCCATGAGTTTGGAAGAGAGAGCAAAGGGGGTACATGAAGCAAGGGTTAGAGGGAGGGAAGAGAAGTGATATAATTATATTAATCCCAAAATTAAAAATTATAATGCAAATTATTAAAAAATTGAGCATGTATATTACGAAAACCTTCTGATGAGGATTCCAGAGAGATGGCTCAGTGGTTGGAGGGCTTGCTGCTCTTTCTGAGGACCCAGGTTCAGTTCCAGCACTGACACCGAGGATCACAACCAGCTGTCAGTTCAGTTCCAGAGGCTTCGACCCCTTCTTTTGAACTCTCAGGCCACATGCACACATACAGTGCACATATATGCAAACAAGTACACAACACACACGTGCGCACATGCATACACACATACACATGAGTAAAAATAAATGTAATATTTTAAAATATGAATGTAAAACATAAAAGAAAATAAAACAATGAAGCCCACTGTTTTGTATGTTAAATAAAAATTAACAAAAAGAAAAAGGAAAGACTATACCCGTGCCATGAAGTGTGCAGATTTTTCTTATAACTGTATCTCTGATTTAATCAGAATCTGAACATCTCTCAGCATTTTTGAGAACTTCAAAAACATTTTCTTCCTATTTTAAATCTCATTAACTCGCTATTTTGATCTTCAGAGTACCCATATAACTAAAGTGGAGGGAACGGCTTATGACCTGTCTATGCATGAAGGAGCTGGGGCCGCAGAAAGCCACAGTGCTCCGGGATATTCAAGTTAGAGATACAATCTAGGAAAGGATTCTGGCTGCCCCATCACCATCAGCGCTGCCAAGAATGCTATATTGTGGTGTTCTTTTCCCTGCCTCTAAGCAGTTCCCTCGCCCACACCATGGTGTCCATTTAGTTAAGGACACACTGAGGCTTTATGGTGGGCCTGTCGTTGTTGTGCGCTAACAACAACAACGCACACAATTGAAGTGCAGGGATCCTTTACCCTAAGTCAGGGCTTGCAGACTTAGAAGGGTGGAGAAGTTCCAGAGTCTTCAGACTGGTGGTTCTCCTCCTGCTAGGGTTGATGGTTCCCCTCCTGCTACGGCTGACCTTGAGCCTTTTGCTGCCTCTCAAGTCACAGCCCCACTTTGCTGCAGACAAAGAGCAAGGAGAACCCAGGGCTGCTGGTGAGTTAGCATGAAAATGTTGAGCAGCAGTGAGTGTCTGGAAAATTGAAATATGTCAGGTGAAAAGGGAGAGTGGCCTTGGAAAAGTGCCCCTTCTGTCAGCTGTCTGCACTCAGGCACCACTCACTGCCAGTTTGGGTTGAGGGCACACTGGACTAAAGCATGGATATTTGAATATCTGGGCTGGAGAGATGGCTCAGCAGTAAAGAACACTGACTGCTCTTCCAAAGATCCTGAGTTCAAATCCCAGCAACCACATGGTGGCTCACAACCATATGTAATGAGATCTGATGCCCTCTTCTGGTGTGTCTGGTGTGCTTACATGTAATAAATAAATAAATCTTAGAAAGAAAGAAAGAAAGAAAGAAAGAAAGAAAGAAAGAAAGAAAGAAAGAAAGAAAGAAAGAAAGGAAGGAAGGAAGGAAGAAAGAAAGTTAGTTAAAACCTTTATGATAGTCAAGCAGGCTGGGAGCAAATCCTAGAAGTCTAAGACCTATTTCTGGCAGAGAACAGATTCCCTTGAGGAACAACCTTTTCGTTTCATCTTGATTTTACTCAAAGGCACACTGAAGTTCCAGAGACCCAGACAGATTTCTCAGCAGTGATTTCCCTAGGACACCAAGCCTTCTTTAATTGAGAGACAAAGAAAGGTGTCCATGAGAGAATGGGAGACTGGCATTATGTTAAGCAATTAACCAGACAAAAGCCATTTCCTATATAATGAGTCAACAGCCACACAAAAGAAACACCAAGTTTTGCTGGCTATTCCGAGCTACTTCTATTACAGAAGCCAAATTACAAACGTCATGTGGATAAAAAAGAAAACCCCAGCCAGGCGTGGTGGCGCACACCTTTACTCCCAGCACTTGGGAGGCAGAGGCAGGAGGATTTCTGAGTTTGAGGCCAGCCTGGCCTACAACGTGAGTTCCAGGACAGCCAGAACTACACAGAGAAACACTGTCTTGAAAACAAACAAACAAACAAACAAAAACAAAACCAAAAAAAAACCCCATTCAGTCAGAGTAGCAGGAGTAATGACTGTGTAAGCTCCTGAGTCTCTAATATACCTTTCCCAGCACTTTTTTTCAGAAGTGTATGGTCACATTCATGTAAAGCGGGTGTGTGTATGTGTGTGTCACACACCCTCTGCCTAACCACCTTTACTGTTGCTCTATGTGACACAGAGAGTGTGCCATATAATGTCTGTGGTGGTTTGGATAAGAATGTCCCCCATAGGCGTGTATATCGGAATGCTTGGTCACCAGGGAGTGACACTATTTGAAAGGATTAGGAGGTGTGGCCTTGTTGGAGGAGTATGTTAATGGGGTGGACTTTAGGGTCTCAAAAGTCCAAGACAAGCCCAGTGTCTCCCCTCTTTTTGCTGCCTGTGAGTCTGAGTATAGAACCTTACTCTCCAGCATCACATCTGCATGTATGTCACCATGCTCCCCACCATGAGGATAATGGACTAAACCTCTGAGCTATAAGCCAGCCTCAATAAGATCTTTTCTTTAATAAGCATTGTCATGATGGTGGTGTCTCTTGACAGCAATGGAACACTGATTAAGACACTGTCTTTATAAGCAATCTCTTATGGAATGGATATTTATCTATTAATTGTAGTGGCTGCATAACATTTAAGTGTTTATTTTGTTTATGTTTTTTCAAGACAGTGTTTGTCTGGATAGCCCTGACTGTCCTGGAACTCCCTGTGTAGACCAGCCTGGCCTCCAACTCAGAGATCCACTTGTCTCTATCTCCAAGTGCTGGGATTAAAGGCATGTGTGACCTTAGTGAGTGACTCAATGCTCCAAGGTATGCTAATCATAAAACAGATAGCAACATTCCTCCACCCAGCTGCTTCCTGGGTTCTGGAAGTGTTTGTTCAAGGAAAGTCACCCTGACTCCACCCTGACCATTGCTGGAACACGCTATGCGAATGTGCTATTGTTAGGGGCTCATAGGAACTGTCTTGAGAAATAACCCACACAATTACCAGTATTCCTTGTGACCCTTGTGACTTTGTACTTCCTCGTGACTCTGAACTGGTATTTTTGGCATTTTCCAAGAATGCCCTCTCCACCCCTTTGAGTTGTGGTTTCTTCTTTTAAATACCCCCTTATCCAGCTACTTGGGGCCCATGGTCCTACAACCCTGCGTGGTGTACATTGTGAGTCCCAGAGCACTCTTGGAATAAAAGTCCTCTTGCAGTTTGTATCAAGACCATTTCTTGTGAGTGATTTGGGGTGTCGCCTCTCCTGTGGGTCTTTCATTTGGTGCATTGACCAGGAACCAGGACCACCCCTCACACCCGAGAACCGACTTGGAGGTATGCGGGGATCCCCTCTAAAATGTGTGTGTGCTGGCCGATGTCTCTGTTCTGAGTGTCTGTTTTCTGTTTTCTGAAATGCACTTGTTGTGTTGGTTTGTTTGTCTGTGTCTTGTCCTTTGTTTCTGAAGCACGGCACTCCCTGAGTTTTGGATTCCAATCCGCCTGAGTTCAGATTCTGGTCAGCCTGAGTTTTGGATTTAGATCCGCCTGAGTTTAGATACTGATCATCCTGAGTCTGGTTTAAAAAATTGAACTGGGGGACAACCTCTGTCCCGTCTGTGGGGACCTTTGTCCTGTCTGTGGAGAACTTTGTCCCGTCTATGGGGATCTCTGTCCCATCTGTGGGGACCTCTGTCCCATCTGTGGGGACCCCTGTCCCCATCTGTGGGGACCCCTGTCCTGACTGTAGGTCAGTAGTGAGAACCGTCCATCTGATTCAGGGACCCTCTGGGTCATTTCTCTGGTTTTGATTGTCTAGGTGGAAGCAGACAATGGTGTTTGTAGACAATGGGGTTTTTCTGAAATGTGCTCGCTCTGTATTTGCAGCTGTCCTTTCAGGCCGTAAGGAGTGTGGTCAGCGGACATGCTAGGAGGACCACAGGCTGCAGCCCTGGGGCATACCCTGGGAAGTGGGGAGAGCCAGGAATGCCTGGTAGTCTCCAGAGATTGGTCAAAGGGACCAAGTTCTGTGTTGAAGCAGAAGCTTTCTTCTCAGAAATCATCTAATTGTTTTGCCTGCTTGTGGAGGAAGAGAAATGGTTGCGTGTATCTGAATCTGTTGGTTCCTGTTTTGTGTGTTTTTGTGTATGTGCTTAGAGTTATGTGAAAATCTAGAGAAGTGAAGGTAATTAATTCTCAGGTGCTTTGTACCCTGACTAGAAATAGTTTACACCTGAGACATGAGAGAATGGGTTTTGAGAAAAACAGTACTCTCCGACTATCTGGAGATACTTTGGTGAAAGAAAAAAATATATATATATAAACAGTATCAATTGGTCTTTGGAGCCCTGCACCTGTAGTTAGGAGTCTAGTGTGCCTAGAGAAGCCCTGCTAGGAGCCTCAGTGGCCCTGGCCTTCATAAGGCAGTCGGCCCTGGGTATCAGAAAGAAACTTCAGAAATTTGAAGGGTCACAGGAGGCTGAGTTATGTGATCTAGTGAAAGAGGCAGAGAAGGTATATTGAGGAAAGAGAGAGAGAGGAGGGAGGCAGAAGAAAGAAAACAATAGGGATCGTAGACAAGAAAGAAATTTGACTAGAATCTTGGCCGCAGTGGTAAGAGAGAAAGAAAAGACAGGACCTAGACAGATCGGGAACCTGGGCAACAGAAGGCCAATGTGCTTAACAGAATTAAGTGAGTTGGGGTACTGAGCCTCAGCTAAAAAGGCTCAGCTGTGTCAGACTGAAGTTACTTATTTGGGATATACCCTTCGAGACGGGAAGTGGTGGCTAATGGAAGCAAGAGAAAAGATTGTAACTCAGATCCCCCTCCCCAACTACACCAAGGAAAGTAAGAAAATTCTCGGGCACCACTGGCTTCTGCAGGCTCTGGATACCTGGGTTTGCAAACTTAGCTGGCCCGTTGTACCATGTAAGGAAGGGGAGGTGTTTGTGTGGACCCCAGATCACCAGAAAGCCTTTGAAGAAATTAAAAAGGCCCTACTAACAGCCCCAGCGTTGGCCTTGACTGATGAGAGAGCAGGAATCACCAGAGGAGTCCTTACTCAGACTTTGGGTCTTTGAAATAGGCCAGTGGCTTACCTATCCAAGAAGTTAGACCCTGTTGCCAACAGGTGGCTTTCTTGCTTGAAAGCTATTGCTGCTGTCACTCTGCTTGTCAAAGATGCTGATAAACTCACTCTGGGACAGCAAATAACTGTAGTGGCACTCCATGTTCTTGAAAGCTTTATCCGACAGCCCCCTGACCAATGGATGACCAACACTCTTATGACACATTATCGGAGCTTTTTGTTGACTGAGTGAGTGACCTTTGCTCCCTCTGCTGTCCTCAATCCCACTACCCTGCTGTCTGAGACTGATGACTCTTCACCTACTCATCACTGCACTGACATTCTGGCAGAAGAAACTGGTACTCGAAATGATCTGAAGGATCAGCCTTGTCCTGGGAATCCGAGCTGGTACACGGATGGCAGTAGCTTCATGGTTGAAGGTAAGAGGAAGGCAGGGGCAGCAGTAGTGGACAGAAAGCAAGTGATCTAGGCCAGCAGCCTCCCTGAAGGGATGTCGGCTCAGAAAGCCAAATTTGTGGCTTGGATGGATACAAACTCTACAAATGGCAAAAGGGGAAGTCTAACACATTGACAGCAGGTATGCTTATGCCACTACACAGAAAAGTTGTGGTTAGGTGTAGAGAGCCACGCCCGAGCTGGTTCTGCCACCATTCCAAGATGGCACCGACATCCTGTCACCATCCCCAGCCTGGGACAAGCAAACAAGTTCAGTGCGCATGCGCTTGTGACAAAGCCACGTAAGTCACCGCCCATCCCGGGGTGTAACTTGAGGTAATGGGAAGTCAGCCAATCCTGACGACACACGTCTCACTGAGGTGTATTTAAGTGGGACAAATCTTGGGCTTGCTCTCTTTCTCCGCATGATGTAATAAAGGTATGCTGCAGAAGGATTCTGGTATCCACATCCGTTCTTGCTGGCGAGGCGGTAACGTGGCCATTTACAGTTAGGTCCTCCGACTACTATGTTATAGGACTCTCTGACTTGGCAGAAGAAATAGTCAAAAGCTGCAAGGCCTGTGCTATGACTAATGCAGGACATTCCATGTATACTGGGAAGAGGCTCAGGGGCAACCGGCCTGGAGCCTATTGGGAGGTAGATTTTACAAAATCTAAGCCAGCTAGATATGGCAACAAGTACTTATTAGTTTTTATAGTCACCTTTTCAAGCTGGGTACAAGCTTTTCCTACCAGGACTGAGACGGTCAATGTGGTAGCCAAGAAGATCCTAGAAGAAGTCTTCCTGAGGTTTGGGATACTCAAGGTAATCTTTGTTGCCCAGGTAAGTAAGTTAGGAAATGGCCAAGATATTGGGGATTGATTAGAAGTTACATTGAGCATACAAGCCCCAAAGTGCAGGACAGGTAGAGAAGATAAAATAGAACCATTAAGAGACCCGTTACAGCGGAGACTGGCGCTAATGATTGGATAGCTCTCCTATCTTTTGTGCTCTTCAGGGTTAAGAACACCCCTAGACAATTTGGACTGACCCCCCCCCCTATAAATTACTCTATGGGGACCCCCACCACTGGTAAAAATAGCGTCTGTACATAGTGCTGACATGCTGCTTCCCCAGCCTTTGTTCTCTAGGCTCAAGGCACTCAAGTGGGTGAGACAACAAGTGTGGAAGCAGCTCCAGAAGGCCTACTCAAGAGAAGGACCTGTAAGCCCCACATCTCTTCCAAGTTAGAGATTTGGCCTACATTTGACACCATCGCACAGAAAACCTTGAGACTCAGTGGAAAGGCCCTTATTTTGTACTCTTGACCACCCTACTTTCTCTGCTTTTAATTATAGGTCCATGTGTGTTAAATAGGGTAGTCGCCTTTATTAGAACAAGACTTAGTACAGTGCAGCTTCTAGTTTTGAGACAATAGTACCATGCCCTAAAGGATCAAGTGCATCAGGGAGAAGATAGTGTCTAGTTCTAAGATTAGAACTACTAACAAGGAGAAGTGGGGAATGAAAAAGTGTATGTGACCTTTGTGAGTGACTCAATGCTCCAAGGTATACTAATCATAAAACAGATAGCAACATTCCTCCACCTACCTGCTTCCTGGGTTCTGGAAGTGTTTGTTCAAGGAAAGTCACCCTAACCATTGCTGGAACACGCTATGCGAATGTGCTATTGCTAGGGGCTCATAGGAACTGTCTTGAGAAATAACCCACACAATTACCAGTATTCCTTGTGACCCTTGTGACTTTGTACTTCCTCGTGACTCTGAACTGGTATTTTTGGCATTTTCCAAGAGTGCCCTCTCCACCCCTTTGAGTTGTGGTTTCTTCTTTTAAATACCCCCTTATCCAGCTACTCGGGGCCCATGGTCCTACAACCCTGCGTGGTGTACACTGTGGATCCCAAAGCACTCTTGGAATAAAAGTTCTCTTGCAGTTTGCATCAAGACCGTTTCTTGTGAGTAATTTGGGGTGTCATCTCTCCTGTGGGTCTTTCAATCACCACTCAACTGTTTCTAGCTGTTCCTGTGTTTATTAACCAACATTATTGCACTGGTAACTCTTTTTTTTTAATATTTATTTATTTTCTGTATGTGAGTACACTGTTGCTGTCTTCAGACACACCAGAAGGGTGCATCAGATACCATTACAAATGGTTGTAAGCCACCATGTGGTTGTTGGAAATTGAACTCAGGACCTCTGGAAGAGGAGTCAGTGCTCTTAACCACTGAGTCATCTCTCTAGCCCCCTACACTAATAACTTTTAAGCTCTCATTTTAGTTTTCAGTTTTGGCCATTCACAGTGAAAAAGACAAAGGCAATGTGATAGCCCTTAAAGACTCACAGAGAAACTCTACCCAACTAATACAAGAGAACAGAAAAGAAGCAGAGGAGAAATCCATGTTACTTGCTTGAGCTTTTCATGCTCTTTCAAGTCTTCTTGGCTTTTGGTCAAAAGTCTGAATTCTCTGACGCCTCTGACCAGACCTGTTTGTGCTCAGCCATGGGAATAACTGGCAAACACAGATCCACAGTTTGAAGATCACCTGTCTGGGAACTTCTTCCTTCTAAGTCTCAGTTTCATTGATGGAACTTCCTCCTATTTCCCATGTGCACAAGAAAAGAAAATGAAACATTGCTTGAGGATTCTTAGGGTTGTAGGAAGGTTCACTGGTATGTGGTAAATTCAAACTTTGAGAGAGGGAGATACTGACGGCAGTTCTGAGAAGGTAGGATCCCCAGAAAACCTCTGGTAAGTGAAACCACCAGCCTCTGAGAGCACTGGAGGGAGGGCGGTGCAGGCGAACTTTTCCTCAGTGTGGTTCATTTCAGCAAAACAGTTTTGCATGATTTAATCATATTATTTATTTATTTATTTATTTATTATTTTGCCTTAAATAGAAAAGTTGTCTATGAGGCCAGGTCAACTAAGGTGCTTTTTACCTTCTGTGAATACCTGCAGCACCTCTACATTCAGTGGGCAAAGGCACTTAGGACCTTCACTTGCATCTTTAGCGAACACACATTTGAGATGATCCCAAGTTTAAATCCAGCCTTGCCTATATTATGGAATTCCAGGCCAAGCTCGATAGACAACAAGTCCTCGTCTCAGTCTGTGAGCCGGTCCTTTAGGAAAAATTAACCGGGATCATGTTGAAGGGTGTAGCTTTTGCTGAGGAATGAGAGGAAGCCAAGCAGGAGGGGAAACCCAGACAAAGAACACAGCTGAGCAACTTCAGACTACCGACGGAAGCCGATCTGGAACAGGAATGATGATTCTTACTCAAATGTAGCCACTGCTAATTTCAAATCAACAGATGTAAATGACCACATAAAAATTAATTTCACACAGGACAGTGGTGGCACATGACTTTAATCCTAGCACTTGGGAGGCAGAGGCAGACAGATTTCTGAGTTCAAGGCCAGCCTGGTCTACAGAATGAGTTCCAGGTCAGCCAGGGCTATACAGAGAAACCCTGTTTCAGAGAAAAGAAAAAAAAAATTCACTAGCTTCAGTTTTTTTTGGTTTTGTTTTTTAAATTCATCACAAGCAAAGTATCAACTGATCTATTAACAAATGTTTTATTCTTGAAACGGAATAAACAAATAGTCTGGCATAACCAAACTTAAATCTAGTTGAAAAGAAAGAATGGATGTTCAAAGGATTAAAATGCACTGAGATATTAAATAATAGCCATTAAATAAAAAAAAAAGTCAGTGGTGTTCTGGAGAGATGGCCCAGCAGTTATGAGCATGTGCTGTTCTTCCAGTGTATCTGGGCTTAACTCCCAGCACAAACTTGGTGGCTCACAACTGTCTGGTGTTGTTTCAGTTGATATAATATCATCTTCTAGGCTCTGCAATCATCAGAGATGCATGTGATCCACACAAGAACAGGCAAAACACTCATACACATAGAGAGAAAGAAAGAGAGAGAGAGAGAGAGAGTGAAGGGAGGGAGAAAGAGAGTGAAAGAAAGAGAGAAAGGAGGGAGGGGTAAGTCAGTGGTAATCCATTGATCATATCAAGACAGAGATCTAAGGTACAGGTGGGTCTGCATCCATCAGTAAGTATTTGTTGAATGTGTAACCTTGGGTTGGATCCTGAGAATACACAATAGACATAGACACCGAACAACTAAAACTACCTTTGTCCTTGAAGAGCACATTACCCAGAGGACTGAGACTAAAAATTAAACAGAACATACAATTTAACATGATAGCACCAATATTTTGCCAAGGGAACAAAGCTATTTATGGGAACAAAGGAAGACTGACTCCCGTCAGAGGAAGTGAGGAGAAAGGACATTTTATTGAAGCTTAAAGGATGAGTCTGATGTTGAGTTCATTCTTTAAATAGTGATGTTTGAAGTCAGCTCCTTAGTCATCATGTGGTTCATTAGCTAGATAGGTAAGCTAACGGGCCTCCAGTAATCCCAAGCAGGTCTTCCAGCTTTGAAGTAGACTGCTTCTTACTGGAGCATCAGAGGTCATTAGCTTTTGTTAATCAACTGTGTTGTTTGAAGCATTGACACCTTGTGTGGTGGAATCCTCATATGTCTTAGTGTTCTATTGCTGTGAAGAGATATCATGGCCATGACAACTCTTATAAAGGAAAGTATTTACTTGGGGCTTGCTTGCAGGGGTTTAGTCCATTGTCATGATGGCAGGATGCATTGTAATATGCTGGCAGGCATGGTTCTGAGAAGTAGCTGAAGGTTCTATATCTACACAACAGGAAGAGAGGGAGCCACTGAGCCTGCCTTGAGCTTTTGAAACTCCAAAACTCAACCTCAGTGACACACTTTCTCCAGCGAGGCCACATCTCTCAACCATTTTAAATAGTGCCACTCCATGGTGACCAAGCTTTTAAATATATGAACCTATGAGGGCCATTCTTCTTCAAACCTCCACATCATGCTAACATGTAAGGCCACAGGGACCGGAGCAGACAGAGAAAACCAGAGTCAAGTTCCGTACCACCCCCCCATGCTCCTGTTATGATGATAATGGACTAAATCTCTGAAACTGTCAGAAAACACCCAATTAAATTCTTCCTTTATATGAGTTGCCTTGGTCATGGGGTCTCTTCACAGTGATAGAACACTGACTAAGACCAACTAGTGGACCCTACATAGTGAGATTCTTTCTTGAAACCACACAAAAACTCAGTCTGCATGTAGGACCCACCACCTCCAAAGTTCCCACTGCTGCTGAAGCAGTAGCTGGGTGCTACACCCTAATCTGCAGGCAGAGAGAGAGAGAGAGAGACAGAGAGACAGAGAGACAGAGAGACAGACAGACAGACAATGAGGTGCCTGGGTCTGGCATGGGCTTTTGAAATCTCCAAGCCCACCCTCAGTGACACACTTTCTCCAACAAGGCCATGCCTACTCATCTTTCTAATCCTTTCAAATAATTGAGTAATCAAACATTAGAATATGAGAACCTATGGAGGCCGTTGTTATTCAGACCTCCATACTAGACTAGAGCTATGTGGCTCAGGTCTACTTCAAACTCATGGCAACCCTCCTGCCTCCAGTCTCCCAGGTGCTAAGTTTACAGGCCTGAACCATAACACACAACTATAGTCCAAGCTTTAAGAAACCTACAAATGATAGTGATGCTGGCAAACTGACCACTACTTGTTGGGAAATATGAAAGACAACACATTTCTAAATTGAAAAGACAGCATTAGGGCATTAGTAGTGACGGGGTACCTTCTCCTGTTCTGACGTCTGCAGTGTTTTATACTCATGGGTTCCTTTTTGATGTTGACTTTGTTTGCTTGTTTTTGTTTGTTGTTTGTTTTCTGAGACAAGGTTCCTCTGTATAGCTCTGGCTCTTCTGAAACTAGATCTGTAGACCAGGCTGGCCTCAAACTCACAGACTCACCTGCCTCTGCCTCCCAAATGCTGGGATTAAGTTATGTTGAACAAGTACTGTATTAACTGAGTTATATCCCATCCTAAAAGAGCCCTACCATCCACATTGTAACAACTTTTTTTATTACAACAATGCCTGGGGCCTGGAATGATAATCTACCATGTATAAAAGAATGCTGAGAAATTCCTAGAGTTAATATTTCTCCATCTCCCAAACAGTTTTTAAGAATTTGTGATTGATACACACTAATTGGACACATTCATGGAGTCTACTCTTGTAAACAATTATGGAACCATAGAGAAAAGCAATGAGGTTTGAGTCTAACCTAGATGAGAGACAGCTAACCTGCAGAACCAGGAATTTTGAGTTGAATTTTGATCAGACTTTATAGACTAGAAAAGTCTCAGCTGATTAGAAAATATCATAGAACTTTGCAGCTTCCAAGGCATTGAATAGATTTTTTTCTTCATTTGGGGTGGTGAGGACTGTGCTAGGCTGTCCTGCGTGCAGAACAGACACTCTACTACTGAGCTATAGCCCAGCCCTAAATTATTTCTTTTGAGAGAGAAACCATGAGATGGAGCAGAGAAGCCAAAATGTTCTATGTCCCCATCTCACTGTGTCACTTCTGTTCAGGCAGAGGGGACAGCATCTGGGAAGCTTGAACAGGACTGTAAGATCAAAGGGCAATTGGAAGTGCCTGGTGCAAAATCCTGGAGGGGAGGTTATGCTCACATGGTTGTTGGGGATTGAACTTGGGGCTTGCTCATGTGGGAATGAGCATGTCTGAGCTATATGCTTCACCCTGTTTCATGATTCTTAGAGCAGCTTATTGTATAAGGTCTTATATGCAACACGATAGTGGACCACATAGATCCTTATGTTGCTCCAGAACAGTGAGATGGCTCAGTGGGTAAAGGCAGGTGCCAATATGCCTGATGATGGCCTGATCTTGGGAGCCCAAATGGTGGAAGGAGAGAACTGACTCCTGGGTTGTCCTCTGATCTGCACACCTGTGTGCACCATGGCATGCACACACATGAATACACAAACACACAAATAAGTAAGTGTTAAAAAAAAAAGAAGAGAGGAGATAAATTCTTCCGGAAGAATTATTTATAGCCCAATGAGTTTTGCTTTTGTCTACCAGCCCAACCATCTCCAGACATTTAAAGCCCCTTTCTCACCATATGTCATTAGCATGTCCACAATGGCTGTGCATTCCAGGTTTAAAGGCTCCATTCACAGTATCTTTTGTTGTTGTTGCTTTGTTTTTGTTTTTTAAATGTGTGACCCTTACACTATTTTCTCCTCTTTTGTTGGTTCATTTGGGGCTAGAAGCAGCAGCTAAGGGATGTGCTAGTCAGGCTGTCCTTGGAAGAAATGCCTTCCCTTTCAAAGATTCTTTTGCTCTTCCAAAGGTGAAACCAAACTATCCCAAAGAAAGATGAGCTTGCTAAGGAAACAAAACCATTTGCCCTGGCCTCACTGCCTTGTTCCCTATGTAGAGGGGCCTTAGAAGACATCTGTAGTCCCAGCACACAGAAATCTGGGAGAATTCAGAGTTCAATGCCAGCTATAACTTACGAGGGAGAATCTCCAAACAACCAACATAGACTGCGGATGTAGTTCAGTGGCAAAAGTGTTCACTAGAGTATTTAAGACCTGAATTAGATTCCCTGTACTTAAGAAAAAAATGAGGATGTAGAGTGGAGGGTTTGGGGCTCACATCCCACCCTGACCTTTGGAAAGTGCTGGCCTTCCTGCACCCGCAACCTCTTTTTATTAGGTCTGATGCCCTAGCCTACGGTGCCATCCACATTTAGGGGTGGATTGTCTTTCCTCAAGGAAACTTAATCTAGACAGTTTCTAACAGGTATGCCACAGGTTTATCTTCTAGATGTCTCTAAGTCTTGTCAAGTTGACAATCATTAACCTTCACATTCTTTTTTTTTTTTTTTTTTTTTTCCAAGACAGGGTTTCTCTGTGTAGCCCTGGCTGTCCTGGAACTCACTCTGTAGACCAGGCTGGCCTCAAACTCAGAAATCCACCTGCCTCTGCCTCTGGATCAAAGGTGTGCACCACCACTCCCGGCTTAACCTTCACATTCTTGAAGCACACATTCTGAATAATGCCATCACCTTCATCTCCAAGAGACAGGGTATGGGAAGCTGTTGCACTGCACAGCAGACATAACCAATGCCCAATACATTCTATAATGCATAGGCACATCTGCAGGGGTTGTTCTGAGAACCAATGAGAGGAACTTAGAGTTGAATTATTTTGTTGTAAAGACCTTTCCCCAAGCTCTGAAGTAAAAACGTCCTGGATAGGTAAGGAAGGGTTGAGTCCTCTGAACAGATAAATCTGCTTTCCCCCAATCAACTTGGCAGTACCGCAGGATGAAATGAGTCACTTCCTCTTTGCCCAACATGAACTAGAACAAGTTGTGCTCTTCATTGTGACTTGTCTCACACACACTGGGATTGTGTCACAAGCATCAGAGAACAGTGATTAGTGATCCATTTCCCCTCTGTCATTGATAAGAATGATTTCTTACTGTAAAATGCTAAAGAGATGACTTTGAGATAGGGAGTGCTGGAGATATGGTTGGTCTTGGAATGTTTAAAAATGTGTTTTCTTTTTTGGTTTTATTTTTTTTCTTTTTTCTTTTTCCTTTTCTTTTTGGTGCTAGGGATGGAAAGCAGAGCTTTATACGTGATATCTGTGTGCCTAACCACTAGGCCATACTCCTGGCTCAAGAATGATGTCATGATCAAATTCTTATCTCTCCTGTGTTCTTAGGATCTGCCCCTTTTGTTTGTTTGTTTGTTTGTTTTGCTTTATTCCCCACCCCACCCCACCCCCATCCCTGCTCTGAATCATTAACTGGAATTTTAGGAACTGATCATGCTGCTGCCTCTTCCTCCTCCTTCTCCACCAACACCATCACTACCTTCTCCTGTTCTTCCTCTTTCCTCCTCATCCACCACCACCTTCTCCTGTTCTTCCTCTTCTCCTCATCCTCTTTTTCCTCTTCCTCTTCCTCCACCTCTGCCTCAGGGATGAACTGGAGGAAAGTCCTGCCAGCCACCCTCTCACTGTGATTTGCACTCCAGCCATTCACACCTACATCCTTGCAGATTGCACTGTGCCTGTAAATTCTGACACTTATACAGGCAATTTCTCACATTAACATATGCTGGTTTCCCCCTCAGAAGAAAAGGAGCAGAACCTCAAGCGCTCCTGTGCTGTTATTAGTTATCATATCTAGGCTTTGCAGAAGGAAAATTGACAAAAGGAAAGCAAGGGAGTTTCCTAGCTAACAACTCCTCCTCCCTTTCCCTCCCCCTCCTCCTCCACATCCTCTTCCTTCTCCTTTCTCCCTCTTCCTTTTCCTCTTTTTCTTCTCTCTTCCTTTTTCTCCTCCTCCTCTTCCTCCCTTTTCTTCTTCCTCTTCCTGACCTCTCCCAAATGGCATCAAATACCTGCCCCAAACTTGTCAAAACATACTCAAGAGAAAATCATCTTGAGATCCTGTTTGTTTGTTTGTTTGTTTTGCTTTGTTTTTTGAGGCAGGGTTTCTCTGTATAGCCCTGGATGTCCTGGAACTCACTTTTTAGACCAGGCTGGCCTCGAACTCAGAAATCCACCTGCCTCTGCCTCCTAAGTGCTGGGATTAAAGGCGTGCGCCACCACTGCCCAGCCATCGTGAGATTCTTAAGTGACTGACTATATCTGCTACTTAGATTTGTGCACTAGTTAGTTGATGAGAAGATGGTGTTAGAAATGGCAGCATTGGATTAAATGGATTTTATGTTTATTCTAGCAGTTCCTAGCAGTTCCTAGCAGTGCTCTATTGAGCTGTGTGGGCTTTGTAAAGCTTAACCCCATGAAACATACAACATGTCATTTACAGCATATTGAGTCCTGTGCATAGAAAACACTGGTAGGAGACTGTAGGTCGAGAGCTTGCCCCTGTCACGGTGTGGTCTCTGAGGAAATCTTATTTGATGCCTAGGAACATAATCCACACATAAAGACCACTTGCATTTTCCAAGTGCTACTTAATGTTGTGGTACCATTGGATTCAAAGGATTTGTTTGTTTGTTTGTTTGTTTGTTTGTTTGTTTGTTTCTGTTCTCTTGGGCCTTGGAATTGAAATAATAAATTGTGGGAAGCAGGCGTAACCACTGAGCTAAGATGGCACCCAGCTTAGTGCCAAGCCTCAGAACCCGATCCTGTTTACTAAAACTTCTAAAAACGGCAAGCTGAGTCGTCTGTGCCTACTGCATGATCTGAAACGTCATATAGCCTTACCATGGTGTTAGCCAATGATCTGTTGTCCTGCCTGTGCGTGCAACTCGTGCTAGGGGTGTGATGATGCTGATTGGAGAGCAATGAGTGGAGTGAGATGATGTAAGAGGGCTGGCTGGGTATATATGGAAGGCCTGAGTAAACAGAGGAGTTCACTGCTGGAGTTCACTGAAGGAGTTCACTGCGGGAGATTGCTGAGGGAGAGGCTGTTACTGCCTTGAGTAAAAGATCGAGATTGCGGTTGAAGAACCTACCTTGGTGTGAGTGTCGTTATTCCCAGTCTCTGCTGGTCAGAGATTGGGGTCGCGGCAACTGGTGGCCCGTACAAGGACATCAAATCGTCGAGTGGAAGGAAGGTGACATACGGAGAAACTCACAGCATACGGGGAATGTGAAAGCAGAACAGGACAGCGGTCGGGTCGATCGATGTTCAGGGCTCCAGATCCAGCTTTTGTGAACTCAACAGAGAGAGCGGGTCCAAAGGGAGGACGAGAACTGCAACCGCTGATGGCGAGAAGCGGCGCAACACGGATCCGCAAGGCAGAGCCTGGGCTGGTGCTCCAGGAGAGGAAGCCAGATGCTCCATGAGGCAAGGGTAACCGGTAAGGTGTCAGGAAGGCAGGAACAGCGGAGGTGCGGGGCCCTGGTGCTGGGAGGCTGCCAAGGCCTGGTGGTGCTCGGGAGCATTGTGGCTGGCATTTGGGGCTGCAGGCTTGCCAGGCCAGAGCAGCTCTTCTAGCAGCCAGGGGGAGGAACATGCCCAGAGTCCACACAGCAATGTGCGCTGTGGACATAAAGTGTGGAGGCAGCTTGCTGCACGCTGCAGGGTGGGCATATGGTGCACATAGAGTGCACAGAAGACAGTGGTGCACATAGGCATGGCTGCACATAGACAGCCTGATCGCAGAGTGGTGCGACAGGAGCCTGGGTCTCCAGATATGCACCAGAGTCCTAGTAAAGAGGCCACAGGCACTGTCCAGAGAAGAAAAGGTTTACAGTAAGTAGTGGGCAAAGAGGTAAAACAAGGGTTCCTGATTAAACTGCTTGAGGAAGAACACTGAAGTGTGTTCAGAACCTCAGGCAGCAGGGTGGTCGACCGGTAAGTTCCCAGGTAAGTGGGACATAATTCAAGTTCCAGATAGGACTATAAAGTTCCTGGGTCAGGACTATAATGGGGAAAACAAGGTTCCCGGAAAATAGGAATGAAGCAAGTTCCCAGTAAATAGGGACAGAGCAGATTTAAAAAGGCAAGTTAGGTTCTCTGAAAGGGACAGAGCAGATTAAAAAGGGAAAGTTAGGATCCTGGAAAGGGACGGAGAAATCAAAATTACCCAGAAATCATAAGCAGAAAAGATATGGGGTAGGTCGCCTCTAAAATGAAAGTAAGATATGTATTGATTCTGCTTTTGAAATGAAGCGGTATCAAGCTTAAAAGTGAAACCGTGGAGAAATTCTTAAAGACTGTAGCTTGAAAAGTACGTTGGTTCTTGGAGGAAGGCTGTGTGAATCTCTCTAGCTTGGACTGATTGGGACTCGATTTATAGGCAGTGGACTCAGTCATACCACTGCCGCACATCACATTGGCAATTTGGAACTTAGTAAAATCAGGCCTGAAAGATAAAACGGGGAGGTACACAGTTGAAATAGAAAGGGGAAGTGATGCTTTAGAAGAAATCAAGGAACTTGTGTCTCAGCACAGTAGCCAAGAAGGGACAGAGAAAAGTAAAAAACAAAAGAAGTAAAGAAGACAGTTCTATCTCTGACACTGATGAGAGTTCTGATGGCACTATTGAAAAGGAAACAAAGTTTTAGCAGCCACAAATAATGAATGGGCCATATTATGCACTAGCATGGTGGGAAAATTTGATAATTATTATCCTTCCAGTCCTTGGATGCAATTTGTCATGCGCAACCCTATTATTTTTTCTAAGATTACAAGAAAAGAACCTATTACAGGAGCCATGAATATCTTCACAGATGGCTCAAAAGGTGGAGTTGTAGTAGTATATGTAGAAGGAAAGGAACTGAATATTCATTTGTTTCCCTGTCAATCAGCTCAAGTAGTGGAATTAAATGCAGTTTTACAGGTGTTCTTGGAGTATCCAAATCCCTTCAATTTAATATCAGATAGTCAATATGTAGTACAAGAAGTTCAACAATTAGAAACAGTGGGTCTCATTAAACATACCTCCACCGTGCCTGAATTGTTATCTACCCTACAAAGATGTAACTGGGAAAGAAAGCATCCATTTAGTATCATTCATATTAGAGCTCATACAGGCCTCCCTGGGCCCATAGCAGAGGGCAATTCAATAGCAGATGCCAATACATGTGTAGTCTTTGCATTTGTCGCGGCCTCAGCACTACAATGAGCCCAGGAATTTCATAGACAACTTCATTTAAATGCCCAATCTTTAAGATTAAAGTTTCCAATTCCCCAAGAACAAGCCAGGGATATCGTTTTAAAATGTGGGCACTGTGTTTCCTTGTTACCTCAGAGAAGCGTAGGAGTAAATCCTAGAGGCATTAAACCTTTAATGATTTGGCAAATGGATGTGACCCATGTTTCAGATTTTGGCACTCTTAAATATGTGCATGTGTCGGTTGACACCTGTTCAGGCGTGATCTTTGCTTCGGCCCATGTGGGAGAAAAAGCACAGCATGTAATTTCGCATTGTTGGCAAGCTTTTTCTTCTTGGGTCATTCCAAAAAAGATAAAACAGATAATGGACCAGGCTATACTTCTCAAATATTCATGCATTTTTGTCATGCCCTAGGCATAGAAATTAGCCATGGTTTGCCTTATAACCTCCAAAGTCAAGGTATAGTGGAACATGCCAATGCTACCCTGAAGCATGTTCTATTTAAACAAAAAGGGGGAATAGGGATACAATTTAAATCCCCTAAAGATAAGTTAAATATAGCCATCTTCATTCTTAATTTTTTAAAATTTGGACTCCCATGGCCATTGTGCCACCAAAAGGCATTGTGCCCTACAACCGTTAGGATCTGTAAGGATGTAGTGGAAAGATGTCCTCTCCAGGAAATGGAGGGGCCCTGATCCTGTTATAACATGGACGAGGGGAGCAGTATGTGTTTTTCCACAAGATCAGGAGAATCCTATTTAGGTGCCTGAACCTCTGACACGGCCGTGGAAAGAAGATAAGCTACAGAAGAAAGATGGCCCTGAAGAAGCTGATGACATTCAGATTGCTGTTTGTACAGATGAGTATGACGATAGGGGAAGAGCAGGAATTATGGAGGATTGTGAAAGCACACCCCCTTCCAGTACCTGTTAGTGCTGATGCCAGTGCATTATAATTTTGAAATCTCTGTAAAAGTAAATTGTAGCAATAGAGATAATATGGTTTTTGAGTTTACCCTTGCATTTGTGTGGTACCACCGTTTTTCTTTTTAGTTAGTAATAGAACAGAAAGTAATATTAAACATGTTTCTTATTGAATGGTCTTTCTTTCCTGTGTAAGTCATATGTTTGGAGTTTGTGTAACTCCTATGCAGTATCAGAACTCTTCTCATGCAGCCCAACTCTCCTGAGAGATCAGAAAGATGCTGTTATCCATGAGCTGAGAGCATCCATCATCGCAGTGAACAACACCTGTGTGGAGATTGCGACTACGCAGCAGTGGCTAGAGATGGCCCATGGGACTTTCAACTTCCTCAGAAATTGGGGGAAATGGACTTCTGGGATTTCTGCTAACTGCTGTGATTGGGGATGGTTTGGTGGTTGGTGCATATGCACAGGCAGACACGATTAATGGTCCAAGCTACGGCGGCATTAGAGACGGGAGTTAGAGACAGGAGCCTCCCCTTAAATTTGGCTCAGTATGCTGGCTGTTAATCAGAGATGGGTAAGATTCTGCAAGGGTCCTACCAACCTAAGACAGAGACTTATGCCATAGAAGCTGCGTAGGTCTTAATGACAGGTAAGGAGGATACCATTGTCAGGACAGCCTAAGTCAGATGTGGCCCCAGAGCCATTATTAATTAAACAAAAAGGGGGATATGTTGGAAGCGGGCGTAACCACTGAGCTAAGATGGCGCCCAGCTTAGTGCCAAGCCTCGGAACCCCATCCTGAAAACGGCAAGCTGAGTCATCTGCACCTACTGCATGATCTGAAACATCATATAGCCTTACCATGGTATTAGCCAATGATCTGTTGTCCTGCCTGTGCATGCAACTCGTGCTAGGGGTGTGATGATGCTGATTGGAGAGCAATGAGTGGAGTGAGATGATGTAAGAGGGCTGGCTGGGTATATATGGAACGGCCTGAGTAAAGGGAGGAGTTCACTGAAGGAATTCACTGTGGGAGATTGCTGAGGGAGAGGCTGTTNCCTATGCCTTGTAGAGATTAAGGATTTGGGGAGTTTCTAACATTTTTAAATTTGTGGTTTCAAAGTCTACATATTATAGAGAGCCATCTCTGTTGTCTACATAACATAGTGAAAGCAACGAGAAGAGCAGGTTGTAGTGTGATTGCCTCTACTGTAGTAGATGGCCTCTAATGTTAGAAACCTGCACTTGGTCTTGAGTCGCCACAGTGCCAACTAAGAGTCCTACTATTAGTTCTCCGTAGCAAGATCTTAAGGAAAGTAGTCAGAGTAGTAGCTGCCAGGGCTGGTGCAGGTGGGAGAGAATGGGGTTATGTGTGCAGAGTTACGGTGTTTTCTCCAGGGGAAAGAATTATGGAGATGGATGATGGTGACAGCCATCTTGAGTGTCTAATGTCACTGAAGAGTGTACTTTGATGGCTAAGATACTAAATGTTGTATGTGGCCTTAGTTAGGGTTTCTGCTGCTGAGGTGAAACCCAATAACCAACAAAGCAAGTTGGGGAGGAGAAAGGGTTTATTCAGCTTACACTTCCACATCGCTGTTCATCACCAAAGGAAGTCAGGACAGGAACTCAAGCAGGGCAGGAACCTGGAGGCAGGAGCTGATGCAGAGGCCATGGAAGGTGCTGCTTAACTGCTTGCTTCACTTGGCTTGCTCAGCCTGCTTTTTTATGGAACTCAGGAGTCCTTCTTAGGGTCTAGCCTTTTCTTCCTTCGTGGTATTCTGGATCGGCAAAGTGACTAAACTCTGGAAATTAATTCTTGGATCA
Source organism: Mus minutoides (assembly GCA_902729485.2). Classification (NCBI taxonomy): domain Eukaryota; kingdom Metazoa; phylum Chordata; class Mammalia; order Rodentia; family Muridae; genus Mus; species Mus minutoides. The sequence goes on from LR749599.1 coordinate 2,254,867, forward strand.
AGATTCTCTTTTTCCATAATTCAATGTAGTCTTCATTTGTTTGAAAAAACATTAAGATCAACTCGGCATAATAAAATTCTGGTTTATTGTTGGACATTGCTTTACGTGTACATCAAATAGGCCAAAATGATAATGACAGAAAAACAACAAAAGCCCTAAAGGAATCCCTTTTCTTTGGCCTGTTTAACCATCTCATACAAATCAACGACTTATAGTTCAGCTAAGTAAATTCACAAAAAAAGTTACTGGAACTTTTGGGATAAGATTGTGTTTGCTGTTGTTTACAAGGTTTTATTTTCTCCTTTGAGATTATAATGAACATGGCCATACCACAAGTAAGCCAGAAGTAGGACAGTTCTGAAGGTGGTTTGGTCACCTGTTATCTTTAAAACTGGCTGACCTAGCTGTCTCGTGGGAGACTATACCAATGCCTGGCAAACATGGAGGTGGAAGATTACAGTCAGGTATTAGATGGAACACAGGGTTCCCAAGGAAGGAGCTAGAGAAAGTACCCAAGGAGCTGAAGGGGTCTTCAACCCTATAGGTGGAAGAAGAACATGAACTAACTAGTACCCCTGAGCTCATGTCGCTAGCTGCATACATAGAAGAGGATGGCCTAGTTGGCCATCATTGGGAAGAGAGGCCAGTACAGGGGAACACCAGGGCCAAGATGTGGGAGCGGGTGGGTAGGGGAGCAGGGCTGGGAGGGGGGAGGGTATAGGGAACTTTCTGGATAACACTTGAAATGTAAATGAAGAAATTATCTAATAAATGTTGAAAAAAAAAACCTGGCTGACCTTAACAATATGTACAAAAATAAAAAATACAAACAGATTTTCCTTTTAAAGTATTTTTAAGAAAAAAAAAGCAGGGCCTTGGACATTTTTTTCTTGCCTGTTGCAAATTCATGTTGGAGTTTTGGTGTAGTGATGGAGGGCAAATGTCATCTGTGGGTGGCACTGCCCACTATGGGCAGGGGAAGTGAAGCCTATGTTCAGCTTTCCCTTTTTGTCTTCCCATGGCTTTCCCATGGCCAATGTTCAGCTTTCCCTTTTTGTCTTCTTGATGTCAGTATCATCACCATCACCATCACCACCATCATCATCTTCAACTACACACTTGCCCATAGGAGCCTGATCTTCATCTCCTTCCCTTTCCTCCCTGTCTTCCCTTCTGCCTCTGCCTGCTATCAGCCCCTGCTCCCCATTTTCATTGCCAGATGCAGCTCTTCCATTCTTTGCCTCCTCCTCAACTTTCTCCTTCTCAGAGTCCTTGGTTGTGATCTCTGAACTGGTGTCTACTACCACGTCAACATGGTGAGGAATACCTGTGATTACATGCAGCCAGGAACAAAGAAATGGAGTTTGAGGGCTCTGGCAGGAGAAAAGGAAGTCTGAGACAGAGGAGGAGGAGGAGGAGGAGGAAGGGGAGGGGGGAGGAGGAAGAGGGGGAGGGGGAGGGGGGNAGGAGGGGAAGGGAGAGGGGGAGGAGGGGGGGGGAGGAGGAGGCCAGCATTGCAAGTGGTTGCAGTGAACAGGACCTGACCTGATGCAAAGATGGCTTTTTAGAGCAGCCAGTGGGTTCTTTGAGAATTTTAATGCTTTGTTTTTTGTTTGTTTGGTTGGTTTGGTTTTTTCGAGACAGGGTTTCTCTGTGTAGCCCTGGCTGTCCTGGAACTCACTCTATAGACCAGGCTGACCTCGAACTCAGAAATCTGCCTGCCTCTGCCTCCCGAGTGCTGGGATTAAAGGCGTGTGCCACCATGCTTACACAGAACAAACAAAAATGTACTAGGCTTCTTATCTATTCATGACTGGAAACATGATTAGCCAGTACCAAAGGTCCAAAAGAATCATGTTAACACAAAATTCTCTTCGGCTGCACTGCCCATTATAGGTTGGTACATTCTGGACATTGCTTTGCTTATGCTGCCCATGAAAATGTCTTTGGCAGTTCCGTGCTATCACCTGGATCTTGCTACTTTTGGGTCCAATTAAACCCACTACATTTTATTCATCCAACTGATCAGTGGTGTCTCCAGCCCTAAGGTCTGGCACAAGAAACTGGGGGACAACTAAGGTCTGCAAATGTGCTGGTGACCCCCTCACAGGACAGGGAAGGCCAGCTCTTCTGGGCCTCTCTACTGTGCAGGATAGCATTTACACAGAGTACCTACGCGAGCATTGCAATTTCCCTGGGCCTCAAAATCCCTTCATCAACACTAAGCCAAGGGTACCTTTTTTTTTCCTTCTTTTTTCTTGTTTTGACAAAAGCTTCATAAGTGTATTCAAATAAACTTTTGACACTTTTTAAAAAAAACTGTGTGAGCTTCTATATTAAAACTAGATTCCACTCACAGGGCCTTTATCAATAAACTCAGCCTGGTCCAGCTTTATGTTTCTTCTACTATTATCCCACACCCTAAATCCATTCCCACACATATTCCCCAGGCTTCTGGCTGAATAGAAAAATTATTAAGGGGCTTGAGAGATGGCTCAGCGGTTAAGAGCACTGACTACTCTTCCGGAGGTCCTGAGTTCAAATTCCAGCAATGACATGGTGGCTCCAACCATCTGTAACAAGACCTGATTCTTTTGTCTAAAGACAGCTACTGTGTACTTACATATAATAAATAAATTAAATCTTTAAAAAAAAAAAAAAAAAGAACTGCACTTTCTACCTCCCCTCTAGGAGCCTTGTTTTGTCTCAAGAATGAATTTCTTCAAAGGCAGAAAAAGCAGTATTTCAGGAGGTGGGGGTATGAGTCCATCTCCTGCAAAGGCTAGGGAGACTACTTCCTCAGGTGAGATGAACCCTCGAGAATCTGAGGGTTCAAAGTGCTCAGCTTCAATAGGGTCCTTGTGGAGAGCTCTTGGTACCTTCTAGGAATTTGGTGAGAATATTTACATTGGGCTAGGACAAGAAATAGACTCGAGAAAAATACAGCTAAGGAATGTGTTCCTTGTATCTTGATCATCTTGATAAGTTCCTGAATACAGTGACCACAGGACTTTTGTTTATGCCTTGCTGTCCTCAGCAAGGACTGACCCTATTCTTTGCATATATTTGGAATGGTATAAAAGCTGCTTGGGTAAACTTGCTTCAGCACTTGCTGGAGTTGTACTCTAGTGTTGTCTAATTGTCTTTTCTTTCTTTAATCCTCACTTCCTCCCTTAAGACCCTGTTGACTGACTGAGCAGACTTGGTCAGGTCCTCTCACACATCCCCATCCCAAGTTATTATTTGTTTATTTATTTATTTTATCAATTCATGTTCTTCCTTTAACTGCTGACACCCTCCCAAGCTAGAACTTGTACTTTCTCTGGGATTCAGCTGCACTTACAATGAGAGCTTCAGTTTGATTTCCTACAGCTTGAGCTCCTTCAGCTGTTGGAAGAAGCCTCTCAAAACAGCAGACTGTTCGTGTGCATCTGGAGCCTGCCGGCTTATCACTCAGATCATTGCTGTCCTTTGCCATATTGCTAAAAGGTTGGTTAATTTTATCACAGAGCTCACTCTTTTCCTTTGTCAGTTTTTTCAGAGATGCAAGGACCAACTCACTAGCATCGTTATTTTCCTTAACTTTTCCACAATTTCTCAAAAAAATATTTTATACACAAAATTACCAAATTCCTTGCCCCTCCCAAATGGTGAATTAGGATAATCAAATTCATTTGTCTATATAAGTAAGATAATTCAGGCCATGAACTTTCAGTACTCTGCCAGCTGCAAGAAAAGGGAGGCTTCAGTAACTGTAGGTGTGAGCAAATTGGAAAGCCTATTCTAGATATTAAAAAATGTATCCTTAAAATTTTATTGCTCTAGAGCCATTTCTGAATATAGATGATATTTATTGCAGGTTATAGTCCTGCCAGTCAAACAATGGTCAATGGCTGCCTACCAGCCGATAGTCTAAGAATCCAGTAGTTTTTCAGTCTATAAAATGGAATGTGCCAGCACGTCTTCTGATACATCAAAATCCCAAAGAAGTCCAGGGAGAGCCAAGGGCAGGCAGGCAAAGAGCATAACATGAAGATCAAATACTCATATACATAAAATAAATAATTCACTTTAAAAGACAAATAAAATTAAATTTTAATTTTAAAAGTGAGGGATAAAAAGACCCAGAAGAAGCAGGAAACCAGTCTTCAGTAGCCCACTGCATGTGACCCTCACCTGCTGAGAATCATCTGCTAGGTACTCAAGCACCCACCAGGCACGGACCCTCTGGAGAACACAGCCCAAAGGCATGCTTCCCTTTTGTTTTTATCAACATTGTGTTGTTCTGAAAAAACAATCCTACTTTTCAGTTTTCCATTTTCACAATTGTCCTTTTCTGTGGAAGTTAGGAATCAGGAGCAAAAGCCCTTTGAATTCTAAGCAAAACACAGCACAAGCACAGGAGTCGGGGAGATTTGGGAGGGCGATCCTGAGATAGGGGCTGCAGACACCGGGAACATTGGCATCTTGGCTGGGTAACACTGTCGGGCAGTGGACACAATGTCTGGGCTGGGGAGAAGGTAGCTCCTGAATTTCATTGTTAAATTTACTCTAAAATCCATTTAATTTACTCTACTTTTGAGATCAAATCTACCCATATGTAAATAGAAGTCTGTTTTTAAAGCATAGCCAAGGCCAAATATAGCGAATGTTTCCATAGACTGTTATCTTATGTCACTCAGAAAATGTTCTCTTCCTCTAACACTATTGCCTGAGTATTAGCGAATTGCTAAGAGTGGAACTCAAAGTATAATATGCTAAGCTTTGAGGATAATTGAAAGTTGACTTATTTCAAAAAGAGAAGTGACATTGAACATGACCTTATAAAGAGATTCTAGGTCAAAGGCTGTGACTTGGGTATGAACATGTGTCCAGCATATTTGAGGCCCTAGCTCTGTAATTGGAAAAAATTCTAATGTAGAACATTACGTTTGCCTCCATATTTTGCTGTCTTTGTATAGAGGGGTGGGTTTTAGTTCTCACCTGCTCAGAGAACCAGGATGAGACTGCCATGTAAGGAACAGGACACAAAGGTCCAAAAGGCTGAGACCACGGGGGTGCTGAAAGCAGCCCAAAGCTGTGCTCTCAGGAAGCCTCTGAATGGTCTGAGCTTGATCTGGAGTGAAAACTGAGGACGTGGGGTTTGCAGGTAGAAGACATCAAGCAAGAATGGACTGGGGTGATGGAATGACAGACAATGACATCCCATTTAAAAAAAATACATTCTATATTGTGGTGAAATACATGTGACTCTCTGGTTCTGTATCAACTTGACACAATCAAAGAGGAAGGACAACATGCCTTCATGAGATCCAGCTGTAAGGCATTTTTCAATTAGTGATCAGTTTGGGAGGTCCCAGCCCATGGTGGGTGGTGCAATCCTGGACTTGTGCTCCTGAGTTCCATAAAAAAGCAGGCTGAGCAAGCCAAGTGAAGCAAGCAGTTAAGCAGCACCTTCCATGGCCTCTGCATCAGCTCCTGCCTCCAGGTTCCTGCCCTGCTTGAGTTCCTGTCCTGACTTCCTTTGGTGATGAACAGCGATGTGGAAGTGTAAGCTGAATAAACCCTTTCTCCTCCCCAACTTGCTTTGTTGGTTATTGGGTTTCACCTCAGCAGCAGAAACCCTAACTAAGGCCACATACAACATTTAGTATCTTAGCCATCAAAGTACACTCTTCAGTGACATTAGACACTCAAGATGGCTGTCACCATCATCCATCTCCATAATTCTTTCCCCTGGAGAAAACACCGTAACTCTGCACACATAACCCCATTCTCTCCCACCTGCACCAGCCCTGGCAGCTACTACTCTGACTACTTTCCTTAAGATCTTGCTACGGAGAACTAATAGTAGGACTCTTAGTTGGCACTGTGGCAACTCAAGACCAAGTGCAGGTTTCTAACATTAGAGGCCATCTACTACAGTAGAGGCAATCACACTACAACCTGCTCTTCTCGTTGCTTTCACTATGTTATGTAGACAACAGAGATGGCTCTCTATAATATGTAGACTTTGAAACCACAAATTTAAAAATGTTAGAAACTCCCCAAATCCTTAATCTCTACAAGGCATAGGNAACAGCCTCTCCCTCAGCAATCTCCCACAGTGAATTCCTTCAGTGAACTCCTCCCTTTACTCAGGCCGTTCCATATATACCCAGCCAGCCCTCTTACATCATCTCACTCCACTCATTGCTCTCCAATCAGCATCATCACACCCCTAGCACGAGTTGCATGCACAGGCAGGACAACAGATCATTGGCTAATACCATGGTATTAGCTTTTCTTCTTCCTCAGAGGGCCCTAAGGCCTTTTACAAGAGTAACAGTGTAGTGGGAAGGTCTTAGTCAGTGTTCTGTTGCTGTGAAGAGATACCATAACCATGGCAACTCATAAAAGGAAGCATTTCATCGGGGCTGGCTTACAGTTTCAGAGGTTTAATCCATTATCATCATGTCAGGAAGCATGGTGGCATGCAGGCAGACGTGGTGCTGGAGATGGAGCCAGGAGTTCTTTATCCTGATCTGAAGGCAGCAGAGAGAGAAGGCCACTGGGCCTGGCCTAGGCTTTTGAAACCCCAAAGCCCACCACCTCAGACACACTCCCTCTAGCAAGGTCCCACCTCTTAATCCCTCTCAGATGGCTCCACTCCCTGGTGACCAAGCATTCAAACATGAGCCTCTGGAGGCCGTTCTTAATTAAGCCATGATATGGAGAAATGAAGCAATTGGACTTTCCCAGGTCTGTTGGATACTGGTTCAGAACTGGTACAGATTTCAGGACGTCCCAAGAAGCCATGTAGCCCTCTAGGCTAAAATAGGGGCTCTTGGAGGTGAGGTGAGGTGGTTTCCACTGAAGTCTGACCCACAGTCAGTCCAGTGGGTCCCTGAACTCCTCCTGTAGTCATTTACCCGTTCCAGAATGTATATCTGGGGCAGACTTGCTTGGACAGAGCTCCCACAATATACCTTCTTGCCTCCTAGGGCCTATCTTTCTCCTAATAGCCCATTCACCTATAAATCCATCAATGAACAAACTCATTGATGAGGTTAGATCCTTCATGGATCAGTCATCTCTCACGGTGCTTTGTTACAGTGGGTTATGACAGCACCTCTGTGCTCAAGGGGGACTCCAAAGCTGGAGGATTTGAGCTCAGTACTGTAGAGCTTTGGATAAGGATGAAGAGACCATGACTGCGTAGGTATTTCCAAATGTCTGGCTAAGTCATTGTAGTTCTTGGTTTTCATTTTTATGTAAAAATACAAACATAACCACTACATAAAGACAATAACATACCAGAAGAGTAATGGTGCACCACCCCTAACAACCACCTCCTTCAGGGCTGAACAGACTCCAGAAAATTACCCACAATAGAAAGTCATCAGTAAATTACAACTGGGAAAGAACACTGAGCATACTGTAACACCCAATAAATCTGAAGAAAGGATTCATAATAAAAAATAGCACATAGAGCCAGATGCTAACACCGAAAATGAGGAGATTACACTGCCTTCCCAGGTGGAAAGGAGTCAGTTAGTCCTCAAATGTGCACTGACATGCATATATATATATATATATATATATATATATATATATATATATATATATATATATATATATAATCAAAAGCATACTCATGATTTTTCAATGCCTCTCCTTTACATAAATCAAATTATACAATAGCAAAAACACTTAATATTTATAGTTTCAAAGGGCGCTTGCAAATTATTCCTCAAAACATGGTAATTTGGAAGCTTCCAATCTTTTACTGACGAAAGGGTGAAGAAACTAAAAGGGGAAGCCAGGGCTAATGTCCTGTCCACGGTCACTGAGCAAGCTGGCACGAGAGCCCGGTGAAACTGGCCAACAGGCTCTGCATGGGTGAGATAGAAGAGAAACTCAGTCTGGTGTCACTAACGATCTCACATGCTAACCACACAGATACACTGCCCACTTTCGCACAGAATAGAGAGTTAGATTGTTTTTTTGTTTTTTTTACCTATTTTAATGGCAGCATGAAGATAGTTTATATTAATATGTGCATCATAGACATACTTGATAAACTCAAGCAAAGCTAAGGTAAAGAAAATCAGAAGAGAAATGGAAAGATCTCTAAAATCTACAGGATCGAGAACCAGAACTAGGTATAGTGGTGTAAACCTGCACCTACAAGTGAGGAGGTGCAGAAGGTTTTAAGTTCAAAGCCAGTCCATGGAACTTATCAAGTTCAGGTTCTGGTCAGATTACATAGTCAGTCTTGTCTCTAAAGCATGAAGGAAGGGTCTGGAGAGATAGCCCCGCAGTTAAGAGTGTGTCCTGGTCCAAGTAGGACTTAAGCTTGGTTGCAGCACTTCATCAGACAGCTCTGAGCCATCTGTAACTCTAGCTTCAGGGGATCTGCTGCCCTCCTCTGGGCTCTACATGTGTCTTTGTGGGCATATACACATGCACATAAAGATAAAAAATGGTTTTTAATCTTAAAAAACAAAAAAATATAGTAAGGAGGCTATATATATATATATATAAAATTTGGTTGACCCTAAGCATCTAACTTTTAGAAATTATACTTCCAATGAGTCAAAAAGGGGTTATAGGTACAAAAACATACACACTGACGTATGCAGCACTAGCAGAAAAATTATAACACAAGGAAGAAGATCATTAGGAAACCAAAAATATCCTCTAAAACATCTTAATGTATTTTGAGCAGGACTGTTGTCAGGGATATTGGCACATTAGTATGACATTTAAATATTCAGAACAATCTGTTAATAAAATCATCAGCCAGAAGGAACCATCTTAATTGCACCAAGAAGACAAAACAAAATGCACGTTGTAGTCAGACCCTCAAGGCCAAGGCCTGAATAAATGACAACTCCTGATGTGCTTGCAAGGTCAACAAACACCCAACAGGCAGAGAAATGATCAAAGACAGACAGCAGACCTTCATCAGAAAAGACTAAGGATTCCAAAAACATACACCCTTTTTCCTCATGGCGAAACAGTGAAAGGGTTAGCCATACACACAAACTCAACTTTAAAACACTTTTGACCCAGGGCATGTAATAAGCACTCTGCCTCTTGCCTGCCAAAATGTCTGTCAGTTCAGAGAGAATTTGCCTCCCTAACTCCAGACATCTGTGCAAAAGCTGAAAACGTTGGTCAACGATTTTAATGTTTTGTCGACATGGTGCCAAACATCTGGGAATTTGAAAATATCTAGATAATTGACTGATTTTTTAAAACTTTTCATCCAGATGTTTGGCATCGAAATAAAATACCACCTTACTATTTAAGTACATACATGATGTAAAAACTCTCAGAGTAGACCATTAATATTTGAAAATAAGTTTAAAGGCATATGTACAGTGGGATCCTGGATTTGAAAGCAAAACTTGAAAGTGTTCCCAAGAAAAGAACTCAAATAGAATCACACTGAAACGCTTCCGGTGGTTGCTGGGGATTATGACTGATCTTGATTAGGCTTGTCAAGTTCTCTAACTGGTTCTAAAGTCGCCCAGGAAAGCAGCCCCACTGGGTTATTAGGTAGTGTTGGCTCATCTGGAAGCTGAGTTTCTTTTAAGCATTTGCAATCGTTTACTCCTGGTTTGGGCTCTGAACCTGCCAGTGAGTTAGGGTGTTTAAGGAGGAAGAGAGATAAAGTCAACAATGCTATGAAAGCCCTTTAAATCTCAGGACTGTGGAGCACATGTGGGTGGATGCACTGAGCTTGATGGGTGCTCACTGAAGCAACTAAACCATTTGTTCTGTCCATACTCCCATCTATGTTCCACGTCTAACAGTTGACTTGTAGAATGCCCTATTGAACATGTCATTTTAAAGGCACCGAGATGATGGCCTCAGGAGGGTTGGTACTAGACCTCACATGACACATTTAAGGGTAGCCTCTGAGCTGAGGACCCAGCTCCGAGAGTAGAGCCCTGACTTCTATGCTCAAGGTCCTGGGTTCAGTTTTTAGTTCTCCATTAAAAAACAATTAAAGAAAGAAAAGGCTAGAACAAAAGGTGTGCTTCCCATATGGAAGTCAGTATGGAGGTCCCACCCTTACCCCAGATAACAAAAACAAATGCCTATTAATCCAGGTATACCACTCCTAGGCACATACCCTAAACCTTCCATAGTCCACCACAAAACACTGTGTGCATCCATGGTCATTGTTGTTCTAGTCACACAGCAGGAAAATGGAGCCAGCCTAGATGCTACCAAGAGTGGATAGTGTATAATGAAAACATCGCACATATGCACAATGGGATCTAGTCAGCTGTAAAGAAACATGAAACAGAATCTACAAGAAAAGGAATTGAAAAGTATAATGTTAAGCAAGGTGAACCAAACTCAATAAGGACAAAAAAAAATGTGTCCTCTCATATTTGGGTCCTAACCCCCCCTACACAAACATACACACATGTGTATGTACATAGTCATACACATGTATACGTGTATTCACATGCATGTGTATAATATATACATACATGCACATATACACATACATACACGGTGTGACTATATAAAAACCTGAGGAGAGTGAAACAGAGAATAGGAAAGAGGAAAAGGCACTGAGAGGAAGCGGCAAGAGAAGACAGGAAGGATAAATTACTGGAACATACTTTGCTCAAAACACCATAATAATATCTAGTAAATCTGTGTGCTAATTTGAAAATTAAAGAAAAGATCCCACTTTTTTTTTTCCGAGATAGGGTTTCTCTGTATAATCCTGGCTGTCCTGGAACTCACTTTGTAGACCAGGCTGGCCTCGAACTCAGAAATCCACCTCCTCTGCCTCCCAAGTGCTGGGATTAAAGGCGTGCACCACCACGCCCGGCAAGATCCCACTTCTAATTCTAAGTATGCTTCATTGTGCACCAACCACCACAATATTTATTCTACTTTCCAAGTTTGTTTATGTATAAAAAGAGAGAAAAAATTTACATGCAAAGTGCTTTGGACTTACGTTTTTCATTTATTATTAGAGTTGGTGTGAGTGACGGCTGGAGGGTACCCGTGCCACAGGGGCGTGTCAGCTGATAGCTTTCTAACGCCTGGGCTCTTCTTCCCCCTTGCACAGGCCCCACAGTTTGAGTTCAGTCACTGGCTTGCAAGGCAGGCTCCCACATCTGTTGAACCATTCTGCTAGCTTCCTGTTTGGGATCTTTAAGCTAGAAACTAAATAAAAGTTTGAAGTATTATTTTTACATTGCTTTTATGTGTTTTGTTTGTTGTTTTTTGTTTTATTCTAAGATCACTCATACTCAGTGTTGGAGGACTGTGTTGAGCTCCTGGCTTCCAGTCCCTGACTCCACAGTCTTCCACCATACTCCACCATATTGTGAAGTGCTGGGGAATCAAACTCAGGACTTCATGCATGTGACGCAAGCATTATCCATCACCAGACCCTTTGGGGATTTTACAATTACATTTCTTTCTTTACGGAGGAGGAAGGAGAAGGGAGTTATTAGAGGACAGCTTCTGGGAGCAGATTCTGTGCTTTACCATGTGCATTCTAAGGACTGACCTCAGGTCACGAGGCTGAGTGGACATTTTGGAAACACTTCTATTATAAATGCATTTTATTAGGTGGGTCCTGGTTGATCTTTCAAATAGAACTGTAGTCAGATCCGAGCTCCTCAATCGGCAGACCCTTAGCTGCTTTTAAATGTTTAGAAAAGCAAGTGTTGGAACAACAATATGAACTAACCAGAACCCCCAGAGCTTGTGTCTCTAGCTGCATATGTAGCAGAAGATGGCCTAGTCAGCCATCATTGGGAATAGATGCCCCTTGGTCTTACAAACTTTATAAGCCCCAGTACAGGGGAATGCCAGGGCCAAGAAGTGGGAGTGGGTGGGTAGGGGAGCAGGGGGCGGGGAGGATATAGGGAACGTTCGGGATAGCATTTGAAATGTAAATAAAGAAAATTCCTAATTAAGAAAGAAAAGAAAAGAAAAGAAAAGAAAAGAAAAGAAAAGAAAAGAAAAGAAAAGAAAAGAAGAGAAAAGAAAGTGTCCAGATGTTCTAAGCAATTCCAAATGAAATAAAGAACAAGTGGTAGGGTTACCTGGAAACTTCTGAAATGGAAAATATGAGCTCCCTTTAAAAAGTAACAATGAGAAGGAAGGGTGAGTTGTTCTCAGCCTTCACAGGGAGTGAAGAGTTCCCACAGGATCTTCAGTCTTGTCCATTTTAAAAGGCTGTTTGGTAAACAGCTTTGAGGCAAAAGCCAGCACTGGGCTCTACTGTTTACCCGTGAGTGAGTCTCTCCCATCGTTTAGAAATGATGCTACTGAGAAAAACCACAGGCACAAAGAGTCAGGAAAACATGGCTCCTGCTCCCTGAGCAAATTTAAAGCTATACAGAAAAATACCCAGGGGCGGTAAAGCTTTGTGTCCTTCCCATTCCCTTTGCTGTGAGGGCGGCAGGGATGAACAAAATCATGTCTAGGCAGAGCCCCATAGTTAGTTATAAGTGAACTGCTTGACTCAACTGTCAGAGCCAGACCCAGAAACACTTCCATATTATTATAAGGAATGCCTCAAAGCACATGCCTGGCAGCGTCTGGAGATACCTTTGACTCTTAGCACGTCCAGGTTTGAAAAAACCAAACACTAGTTGCTAAAGTCATATACAAAAAGAAACAAGAAGTGTTATCTACAAAGATTTTGCCTATCCTACCAGCTCAAGGTATCTCTTCACAAACCAGAGCCCGGAGGCATACATTTCCAGTATTCGGGCTCAGTGTCACCCCTCCCTATATAGTATTTAAGTTTTCAAAGCATCTTCACACTAAGTTTGTATCTAAGTAGGATATTGGTCTTGGTGGAAAAACGACTTAACACAATATGGAAAATTGTTTTTAAATTTAAAAAACACTTTAAATAGAAAAATTTCTCTCTCTCTCCCTTCCTCCTCTTCCCCCCTCTCTCCCCACTTTCCCTCTCCCTCTCCTCTTCCCTCCCTTCCTCCCTCATCCCACTCCCCCCCTCTTACACTGTGCTAGAACATTCTTAGTTTAGAGAGCTCACAAAGTATGCCTGTAACTTGCTGAAAAGGGACCACTGAGGGAATTTCATTTCTTAGAGTGTTTCTGTTGCTTTTCTTATTTGGAGATATTGGCAGTGACAGTGATACTTTGATAGATTTTGTTCAGAATAGCTTGTGGGTTTTTTGTTTGTTCATTTGTTTTTGTTTTCAGAGAAAAAAAAATGGATTAATGGTTAAATGAAACAATTGCCAGGTGAAGTCAACCCAGCTAGGCCCGAGTGCCTCAGGCTGCTGGTCTAGGTGGGAGACAGGGTTTCTAGGAGGCGGCAGAGGGCAGGCTCCTGACATAAGGACTTTGCACAGTCTCTTCTTTGATATGGTCACTCTTCTCACGAAGCGTTCAGAGCTGCAGAACTGTCATGAGCCAGATTTTATTCCTGTGAGCTGTCTGTGTTCCAAAATCTCATTATTGGCAAACTTTTCCACTTGGTGCTAAATATAGAGTGTTATATAAACACAATGTATTATAGGTCAAATCCTGTACCATGAATGCTAAGAGGCTATCCAATTTAGAGTTAGCAAGGAAGATTGTATTAGAAATTTACAGTACCAATCAAAGCCCGTTCCCAGGACAGTCCCAGGGTTTTTCAAAGGAGAATGACTTGAAATGACATGTGAGCGATTGTTTCCTATCCATCCCACTGTTCTCAATACATGACCTTACTCTGTGTCCCTTAGGAGTGGGTCACAATTGATTTGTGATGTGTTCAGAGGTTATTTAAAGCACAACATCCTGTTACATCTTCTGTGAGTTGAGACTTGTCTCTTGAACATCATGGTAAGGCCTTTGAGAGACTCTACCCAGTGTTATTCTGCGTGTGCTGTGCATGGCCAAGGAAAGAGAAAACCCTTAAGAAAAGAAACCAAGAAAGGAAAAGGAGCCAAGCATTCTGGCTCACACCTTTAATCCCAGCACTGGGGAGGCAGAGGAAGGCAGATCTCTGTGAGATCAAGGCCAGCCTGGCCTACAGAGTGAATCCAAGACAGGGCAGTTTGGACAAAGTAACCCTATCTCAAAAAAAAAAAAATCACAAATAAATATAAATAAACAAACAAACATTTTCTTTTAAAGAAAAGAAAAAAGGAAGGAAGGAAAAGGAGAGAGGAGACAGGGAGGGAAGCTGAGGCAGACAAGACGCACTGTGGGAGTGTCTCACTAAAATGTCAGGGCTTCATTCATTCCTGCTCTATTATACTGTCTTTGACTTATTGTGTGCTACTGGGATGTGTTTATTGGCCATGTGAATATCTTCTGTGGAGAACAAGTAAATAACTTTACCCTTTTTAAAGTTGCTTTTTAAACTGTTGACTTGTAAGAGTTCATCATATGCTATAGATATAAGGCATGGCAAAATAGATTCAAATATTCTCTTTAGAATACATTTATGATGAGTGGGAATGAATTGTTGATGGTTACCCAAAATGCAGGTATAAGCTGAAACTTTTCTCAGCAAAAATAAGAAACTATAGTTATCTATGGAAGACCTTTTTTTTTTTTTGTAATAAAAACTATCTCACAGCATTTATTGTCACCTAATGATAAATGTGCAAGCAAAACAAGTTGAGTAAATGTCACCGTCTCCCACGCTGGACCATTGCTAGTTGGAAACATTTTTGAGCAGAGTAGTATTATCTCCTTTTAGTGTGATCCGACCCAGTTGTTTTCTTGACTTTGTTTTAGAATGAATCTCTTCTGCATTGTCTAATCCCAGGTTCATGCACTCATCAACATCAATAACACAACCCTCTATCCACATACTCTCTTGCTCAAACAGCCACACCTGAATTTGACCTGTTTTGCAAGTATCTGAAGGTGAGGCTGATGGGCTGCACGGTCACCATCTGCACCTTCTGGCCCTGGCCGCAGTACGCAGTGGTGGAAGTCACAAAGACCACACGAGTAGGAAGGTCACCTATGGAGGATCTCTACTCAACAAACTGAAGAATAAATGAGATGGTAATTATTTTCAGTGCTGGAGATCAAGCCTTGTGCTTCGTAGGCAAGTGCTTGCTCTAGCATTGAGCTATATCTCAGTTAGGTTACTTTTTAAGACAATTAAATCATCAAAGTTAGAAGTCTTGTGGTTTCTATTCTAAGCAACAGGTTCTATTGTTATAAAAACACTCTGCCCAAAAGCAACTTGGGGAGAAAGGCTTTATTTCAGCTTAGGATTCTCAGGTTACAGTCCCTCATTGGGGAAGTCAAAGCAGGAATTAAGGACTGATGGAGAGACCATGGAGGAGTGCTGCTTTCTGGCTTGCTCAGGCTGTTTTCTTATACCATCCAAGACATAATCCAGGGGAGGCACCATCCCTTATAGAATGGACCCACCCACATCAATCATCAATCATTGATCAAGAAAACGTACCACAGGCTTATCCAGAGGCCAATCAGGGGGCATTTTCTCAACTGAGGTTCCTTCTTCCAAAATGGCTCTAGCATGTATCAAGTTGATATAAAACAGTAGCCGTCACTATAGAAAATCAAACCAAGGAAATCCTGCATTGCCTGTATTGCTAGGTGCTGTGACAAAGATGCTTAAAAAAAATCATAATGTCTCAAGAACTTTAAGGTCAAGAATAAAGGACAAAAGAGCAATGAATAAAATGACAATTTATTTGTGTCCACCAGTGTCTCTTAGGCTTTGAATTTGAAGATTGGTGTCTAATGAAGACCAACTTCTTGGTTAGAAGATGTCACCGTTTTATGGGAGGGAGATGCTAAGGACATGTCACTATCTTGCGTCATGTTACATGGTGTGCTCACTAACTCTCAATTGCCTCTTACAAAGCCACTAGTTGTACTCACAAATGTATCTGCTTCATGATGTAATCACCACCCCCACCCCCCACCTACTCTCTTCTACCATTATGTTAGGTATTTCAATATTTGCATTGGCAGAGGGAGAGGGAGAGAGACATGCAGACATAGAGAGAGCATTTACCAACTGATTACTGTACAGTAAGTGGCATCTCAGCTAGCTCTTCCTAGGGCAAGAGAAAGAATTGCAAATACAGTCTGCACTTCATGAAGTGGCTCTCTCTTTCCAATATCTGACATTACCATCTATCACAGCACAGGAAACATTTATCCTCTATACTATAGCCATGATTTTGATACAGCAAAGCTACTATCCAGAGCCCCGTCACCCATCTAGGTTCATCAGTCCTACAGAATACCTGCCCAGCCCTGAGCATTCAGGGCTACCTTGAATGGACTTCTCCCCCTCATTCAGGACCTAAGCCTGGCTCTCTGTGTCAGGTCTGCAGTCTGCGCTGCAACACCAGGAGACAGACAGTCACCAGGCTCTGCACTCTTCACACTCCAGCTGAGGCCAGCTCTGGGGGCTGCTGGGTATGTGCCTGGTGTCTCTGCTCATACAGGAAGGAAGAATGACTACTTACCCAAACTTATCCCATCCAGACTTTCCAAACTTTTGACCTCTCTTTTGTAAAGAAACTCCCCCTGGGTCTGGAGAGACGGCTCAGCAGTTAAGAGCACTAACTGTCCTTATGAAGGTCCTGAGTTCAAATCCCAGCAACCACATGGTGGCTCACAGCCATCCGTAATGAGATCCGATGTCCTCTTCTGGGGTGTCTGAAGACAGCTACAATGTACTTACAGATAATAAACAAATTTTAAGAGAGAGAGAGAGAGAGAGAGAGAGAGAGAGAGAGAGAAGGAGGAAGGAAGAAAGGAAGGAAGGAAGAAAGAGAAAGAAAGAAAGAAAGAAAGAAAGAAAGAAAGAAAGAAAGAAAGAAAGAAAGAAAGAAAGAAAGAAAGAAAGAAAGAGACTGTCCCCCTGGCGGATTTGGAGGTACCATCTGTTTACTCTTGGGACTTCTCTTGACACAAATCCCCATAGTACCCAAAATGGTAGTTGGTGCCAAACAGATAATTGTTCAGTGGTTAATAAGTGAAAAACTGAGGAGCCTGTGCTGTGTCACCTTGTTCCCCATGACAATGACCAGGGCTCAGGGAGACAAAGCCTGGGCAAGAGGTATCTTCAGTCTGTGCCTAGCACTGACTGAAAATTAAAAGACAAGTAACACGTCTCATTGCATGATAAATCTGATTCATTGTATCATTATAGCAATTAAGTTATTGTTTTCTATGTACCAAAAAAGGTATGTAAGTGTGGAGACAAGGGATGGTTTTGGGTTTTGCCCAGGTGTTCAATATCAGCAGGATGGGAAGAGCACGGGCAGGAAGAGTGTGCGCTCAGTACCAAAGGCAAAGACAGACCTTAGGGTTTTCCTCACTTCAAAAACCTAAAGCTATTTTCCAAAATTCGTTTCTTAGTTATTGCCCACATTTTGATCTGTGCCAGTTGTCACACTGTGCCAGTTGATCACAGCACAGGCCATGAGGCCAGGGTACAGAGAAGGCCCAAGGCACTGCCTTTCAATGCAACTCTACCTCTGTTTACTTTGATTGTTTTAAAGCCTACTTTGATTTGCTCATGGTCTGTGTGTCTGTCTATCTATCTGTCTGTTTCTGTGTGTGTATCTCTCTTTCTATGTGTGTGTGTATCTCTGGTGTGTGTCTGCCTCTTTCTGTGTGTGTGTGTGCGCCTGCACGCACACGCATGTGTGTGCAGACCATTTGAAAGAAAAAGGAGTTTGGGCTGGACTGGAATGGGGAGTAACACAGCTTCAGTGTGCCTCCTACAATTATTAACTCTCCATTCTACCTTTAGTACTAAGGATGTGAGATGGAGCAGAGCCCAGACCTATCCCAGATAGTTCACGGGCCCAGGAGAAAACCTAATACTATTATTCTGCTAAAGAATGCATCAGTACAAAGACCCCTCGTGACAGTCTTCTATAGCTATGGTCAGTGCCTTGTTCAGCCATCAGTAAAGAAGCTTCCTCTTGCAGCAGATGAGAACTAACACAGAGACCCACGATGGACAATGTGCAGAGAACAACAAACAGGCTATGGACCGCTCAGTCCTAAACAGGCTGTCTTCGTCAAACCCTATGGGGAGTCTTAGAGCTCAGGGATCTATGCAGAAGAGGAACTGGAAAGATTTTAAGAGTCAGAGGTGATGGATGACTCGAAGGAAACTGTCTTCCAGTCACAGCAGGACTGATGCACATATGAACTCACAGAGACTGTGGCAGCATGCACAAGACCTGCACAGGTTTCAGCCAGATGGGGTCCCGTCACTGAGAGCAGACACACCAAGAAACTGTCTATAACTTATACCCTCTAGCAAAGGGGAAACTCAGTTTTCTCCAATCAAATGTCACTGGGTATATCAGCCATGATCCAGGGCAGGCCCCATGCCCAGGAGTTGGCCAACACAAAATGAACTCAGTGTTATTTTTGTGGATTTTTTTTTATTAGTTTTGCTTTGTTTTTTTTTTCTTGTGGGTCTTTTACTTGTTTATTTTGTTTTTTGTTTTGTGAGTTTTCATACATTTTTAATTAAAAAAGAAAAATAATGATTAGAGAAATAAGTGACAGAAAGAAAGAAAGAACGAAAGAAAGAAGGAAAAGAAAGAAAGGGTGATTCTTTGAGATTCTGCTTGCCAAGGAATTTTATTAGAAGTCTATGGTTCATGCTGGGCGTGGTGGCGCACACCTTTAATTCCAGCACTCAGGAGGCAGAGGCAGGAGGATTTCTGAGTTCGAGGCCAGCCTGGTCTACAGAGTGAGTTCCAGGACAGCCAGAGCTACACAGAGAAACCCTGTCTCGAGGAAGAAAAAAAAGCCTGTGGTTCTAGGTTAAGAGCAAAGGCTTAGGCCTCATTGGCATCTTGTACAAACACTGCAAGAAAGTAAAGTTGACTCCACCTTGGGGAGCAGGAGACCAAAGACTTCAGGCTCACAGAGAGTGCTTGTGGAGTGGTTGGTGGATTCAGAGTTACTGAGAATCTCTTGGATGGTTCTCTGCAGGGACACAGGAGGCGTGGCCTGTCATAGGGATTAACATGATCTCTGTGCTGCCTACATTGGGAGCTCCCTACAGGATTTTTTTTGGAAAAGTTTTTCTTTTTTTCTTTCAAATGATTGCCTGGGCTTGTTGTGGCTTGTCTGAAGGCCATTGCACAACTGTCTCCAAGGTGCTTTCCCCCTCAATCTAGACATCTGGTAGATGGTTTGATGAGACCTGAGCTATGACTCTGCTCTGTGTCTTGAGGACAAACAACAGAGCTACCCAGTCTTTGTTAGAATGTGTTTAATCAAATGACAACACCACTCTTAATCAATTCTCAATGATGTCCAACCAGAAATTTAGTCATGATTGTCTTGTATGTTTGTTTTCCTTTTGTTTGTTTGTTTTTTGAGACGGGGTTTCTCTGTTTAGCCCTGGCTGTCCTGGAACTCACTTTGTAGACCAGGCTGGCCTCGAACTTAGAAATCCATCTGCCTCTGCCTCCTGAGTGCTGGGATTAAAGGCGTGCACCACCACGCCCGGCTTTTTTTTTTTTTTTTTTTTTTTTTTTTTTTTTTTTTTTTTTTTTTTTTTTTTTTTTTTTTTTTTTTTTTTTTTTTTTTTTTTTTTTTTTTTTTTTTTGTATGTTTGTTTTCCTATGATCAGAGATAGAGTCTTCTAATGTGCTTGAATTTCTGATTTCAAGGCAATTGAATGAATTGTTAATTAAATCCATTTAGGGAGATCTCGTTGGAAAGTGAAGGGCTATTCAACAGTTGGGGTATGTTCATGGGGAAAAAGAGAATGCTGTGTTCCATTGCAGGCATGGCCTAGGGTGAACACTGACCCTGGGGATTCCAGAGAAACACAGGTCACAGTCAATGGGACATGTGTTCTTACCTCTTCAGTTCTTATTACCCCTTTGAATATAACTCATAAAAAAAGAACCCCCACACCAGATGGAAACACAAGAGAACTAGACAAATATCTTGGCTAATTAGAATACATCTTAGGGATCCTCTAAGAAAAGTCAAGGAGGAGGAAAGTGGGAAATTGTAATAGGTTTGGAGGGGAATTCATTCCAAACTGTGAAATAGTTATCACTGAGGAATGAGGGAACAGAGATATGGAGCGCCAACTATACAGTTAGAGGTATAAATGTCATAAAAAATAACTCTGAGAACTACCAGAAGGCGCCACAGCTGAGGATAGAAGGCTCAGTGTGCATGTCTATATCATGACCTCTCAAGGTGTGGGATCCTCAGAGGCCTGGTACCTGAGGGGCTAAAGATGACAACGCTATCAGGGGAGCAAATCAAACTTTAGGATCCCAGCACAGAGACAGATGGTGTCCTGGCCGTCTTGACTCAAGCTTTCCTCAGGCCTCCCAAGTCCACGGTCCTCAAACTGAAGTGCAGCCTTCAGAATGAGGAGCAGAAATAGCCACAAGGAGGGTGGAGCCAGCTTGCTCTGAGGGGCTTTTTGTCTGGTGATTCTGTGACTAAAGATAATATTTGTTTATCTTGTAGTTTAACTTGTGTCTTGTAATCCAGCGAGCTAGAGAGAAAATGTGGAACTACAAGTGAGTTAGTGAGTGATCCGATCCGTCGTATAGGGTATAATTTGCAGGCCTGGGACAGACTGCAAGAACACAACCAGCAGTTAGGAGAGAATGTGGTTTTTCTGCACTCTCTCCAAGCCGACAGAAGGATAACTTGGAAGTGCTGATTGCAAAGAGCATTTGCTACAGACTCAGCTGCTTCACTCACAGAAACAACTGTATTGGAAACACGGGTTTTTTTTTTCCTCAACACTCTAAATTCCTACATAGTTAGATAATACCATAAAACTAAAATCCTTCCAGAGTGCTCCAAAGCCGCAGTAAATGGAAGACTTTAAACTTGTCAACCAGACATCAGAACATGATTAAGGCAGCTCTGATACCATGTCAGCTGTCCTACCAGAGGGATGGGGACGAGTGGAGCATCATGAAGATGGCTCAGTGGATAAAGCCTTGCACACTAAAGCCCGTTGACCTCAGTTAGATCCCCAGAACCCACATAAAAAATCCAGAGGTGGTGGTGCACACCTGTAATCATCCTCAAACACCCACAGGGAGACACGAAGTGAAGACAGAGGAATCACCTAGAAGCTCACAGGTCAGCTAGCTGAGTACACAGAACCTTAGAAACAAGAGAGACCATGCTTCAAACAATAGAGGAGGGAACCAAGTCCTCTGGCCTACAGCAGGGCACAGAGGCATCCCAGCGAACACACTAATGATCATAAGTAAAATTAGCTATTCTTTACGATTGGAATGAAAGAGCCACTGTGTTTGCCTGTCATTTCAGCTGTTCAGGAGGCTGGGGCAGCAAGATCATGTGAGCTCAAGGGGTTAAGGCAAGAGTGGACAACTCAGCCAACTCTTGCTCCCTACAGAGAAAAAGAAAGCCAGCCAATGAGATGACTCAGGGGGAAAGGACATTTGCCACCAGCAAGCTAGATGATTTGAGTTCAATCACTGGGGATCCACACAGTGGAGAGAGCAGTCTGCAGCAAGCAATCTGCCTGACCTCCACACCCATGTCTTGGCATGCACTTACTCCCCCACCCCCTGCCGTACGCCCCACTCCACCTCACCCCACCCCCGCGCTCGCACCAACATAAGCAGGCAATTTCAAAATAAATACGTAGATAGAAAGAAGAGGAGAGGGAAAGGGGGGCAATGGGGGAGGGGGAACTAAAAGGTTCAGGCCCCAGGATTTAGCTCAACCGGTAGAGTACTTGTGTAGCACGCATGAAACCCTGGGTCAGTCCCCAGCTCTGCATAAAGCAGGTGTGGTGATCCATGCATGTAATCTCCACTACTAGTGAGACCAGCCTGGGCTACATGAGATCATGCGTCAAAACAACCACGAAAGAAAGATTGGAGCAAACAAAGCGCAGAAAAATTGCAGGAAGGAGTCAGCTCTGCCGAGTCTGAGTCCGAGTCCGGCTGAGAGTTCCTCCTCCCCGCCGCCCGCCGCTGGCTCTTCCTCGAGCTCTGGCCACAGGCAAGGCTCAATAGTATTGAAGTGGCGCCAACAGCCAGTTAGCAAAGCAGCGGGACAGCAAATTGATTATACAGTTAGCTGTGGAAAAACCGAATTTCTTTATTAAGGGAAAATGAAATCCGGTTAATTGATGCTGCCACGACCCCCACCCCCACTCCCCACGTGCCATTTACCCCACTGGCTCTTTCACTTCGCTGTGAGGCTGAAACGCGGCCAAAAAAAAAAAAAAAATCCGACAGAAGCTTTACTTATTTAAAAATAAGGCAGGTTTTGAGCCGTCCCGGCCCTCCACCCCCCCTACCCACTTTACATGATGATTTTTCCAGCTACAATTACTGTAACTCACTCATTATAGAGGATAACATGGCAGGCAAACAGGCAAGGGGGAAAAAGTGTGGTAAGACAGTTGGCAGGATGTGAATTGGGAGCCTTTGCCATCTAATTTTAAGCAGTATTTTTAGAGAGCACCCATAATACAGCATTCAACGTCTCACAGAAAATCTCTTAAGTAGTAGAAACATTTACTGAAGTCATTAGTGCAGCTCATGGACACCAATGAGGGAAAAAATTAATAAGGCTGCTAACTCCAAATTTAAAAGACAGGATCCAGGTGGGTACATCTTCTTGGTGTGATCTCCAATTATAAAACCGCAGGCCGGGTTTACCTCCAGATTCTAAGATGACACTGATGATTCACGCAGTACCAGAAAGCTTGCCAAAGATGAGCATTGTATGTACAGTTTCCCTTTCTAAGTCCTAAAACAGCTCCAGCTTGCGAGCGCTTGCCAGACTCCTCATTTGGGATCACTGGGAATTCCCAAATAGTTATAAGACATGATATAGAAAGAGTCTGTATGCTCTTTGTCCAGGCTCCTTGAAGACAACATCAAGTAGTTATAGCACAAATCTTATCACCAGGAAATGTGCATTGGTATAAAATCTAGCAGGCTTCTATGCATCCATTAAGTCTTGCGGGCTTGTATGTGTGCAAGTTCATAACGTGTATGTGTTCATGTAAGCGTCATCAGTCAAGATACATCCCAAGTCCACATAAAGACCACTCGCGCTACTACTTACTCTCTTAAAGCCCGGCCACCACCCTAGACCACTAACTCTTTTCCATCTCTGAATTCAGTCATTTCAAGGATGTTGTAGTGAGTGGGACCATACATCTCAAGACCGACTTTTCATTTGCTATCAATTCATTGACATTCATCAAAGTTGTTGTTGTTGTGTGTGTGTATAGGTAATTTACTCCTTTTCATTGCTGAAAAATATTCCATGCATGGATGGATTATTTGTTTACTTACTCTTCTTTTGAAGGAATTGTGAGTTGTCTTCCAAATTTCAATCATCAGAAGTAAAAATATTGGGCTGGTGAGATGGCTCAGAGGGTTAGAGCACCCGACTGCTCCTCGGAAGGTGATGAGTTCAAATCCCAGCAACCACATGGTGGCTTACAACCACCTGTAACAAGATCTGACGCCCTCCTCTGGTGCGTCTGAAGTCAGCTACAGCGTACTTATGAAGAATAATAAGAAATGAATCTTACGTATGAAGAATAATAAGAGCCGGGCGTGGTGGCGCACACCTTTAATCCCAGGGAGACAGAGGCAGGCGGAATTCTGAGTTCGAGGCCAGCCTTACAGAGTGAGTTCCAGGACAGCCAGGGCTACAGAGAAACCCTGTCTCAAAAAAAAAAAAAAAAAAAAAAAAAAAAAAAAAAAAAAAAAAAAAAAAAAAAAAAAAAAAAAAAAAAAAAAAAAAAAAAAAAAAAAAAAAAAAAAAAAAAAAAAAAAAAAAAAAAAAAAAAAAAAAAAAAAAAAAAAAAAAAAAAAAAAAAAAAAAAAAAAAAAAAAAAACCAAAAAAACAAAACAAAACAAAACAAAAACAGAAGTAAAAATATTGTAAAAATTTGTATATAGGCTTTATGAAAGCATCAATTTTCATTTTCCTGAGACAAATGCCCAGAATAATTATCATGTGTTGTGTGTGTGTGTACACTGTGGTGGTTTGAGTGTTTTGTGTGTGTGTACACTGTGGTGGTTTGAGTGAGAAATGTCCTTCACAGGATTCAGATGTTTAAACATTTGGTCCTAAGTTGGTGGTACTGTTGAGGAAGTTAAGAAATATTCAGGAAGTGAAGCCTTTCTGGAGGAAGTATGTCACGGTAGGATGGCCTTGGAGAGTTTATAGCCTAGCTTTGCTTCCGGTTGGCACCCTAGACTTCCTGTGTGTCTCTCAACTTCCTGCTTTATCAACCAGCTCATCCTCCTCCCTGAAATTATCGACTCCTTTTCTGGAACAGTAAGCCAAAATGAACTCTTCTCTCTGTAAGTTGCCTTGGTCGTGGTGCGTTAACACAGCAACAGAGAAGACCTGATGCAGCAGTGTGTGTAACTAGTGTGATCACTGTCTTAGACAAGAGATTAAATATTGGGATCTGTAAGACTGTGTGGTGTTTAAGGGCTTGCACTGGGGCTAGAGAGATGGCTCAGCAGTTAAGAGCACTGACGGCTCTTCCAGAGGTCCTGAGTTCTATTCCCAGCAACCTCATGGTGGCTCACAACCATCTGTAATGGGATCTAATGCCCTCTTCTGGTGTGTCTGAAGACAGCAACAGTGTACTCATATACATAAAGTAAATAAATAAATCATTAAAAAAAAAAAAAAGAGCTTGTTCTGCTCTTGCAGAGAACCTGAGCAGGGGTCCATGCTGGGCTCTATCGCTCCGGCTTTAGTGGGCTCAGCACGCACGTGCAGTGTGAGGTAGACACGGTGCCAGAGAAAGCAAAGCAAAGACTGTATCATAATATAGTAAATCAGGGCGATTGTCCAACACCATATGAACTTGGGAATCAGCAGGAAATACATTTGGGTACCTAAATATTATGAAAACCATACTAAAAATGGGCCACAGTAAAAAGGGGATAGAATTAGCTACTTGGCAGCATTGAGTCTCTGGCTATAAGCAGGATGTTCTTCGTAGCAGTTTCTCCTCCTCTCAGCTGAAGGCAGCTCAGAGTGGAATGTAACATTCCCTGAACCTGCTTAGAAAAGCCCACTCAATGAATAATGTGAAGCATGGCTTAGGTTTCTCTCATGTGCCAGGCCTAACTATCAGATGTCCGCACTGGCCCTGTCCTCAGGGACTCCTTCCTGGAGAGTCTGCTGCTAAAGGATTCACACTTTGGAAGCTACTGCACGAGTCACAGCCCTAAGTAGCAGCAGTATGTCGCACAAGAGAGACAGATGCCCAGGGGCCTGAGCTGGGCCTGAAACGAGGGCAGGATCGACAGGGTGGAAACAAAGACTACAAGAGGAAGATAAATCTTTGACAGTGCGCAGAGGCAGAGGCAAAACCATCAGATGGAACAAGAGAGGTTGTTTGGCAGTTAGGAGTACTTGGTATTCTTCCAGAGGACCTCCAGTTTGGTTCCTAATATCCATAATTGTCTGTAACTCTGGCTTGAAGGGGTCTGACACACTTATCTGGCTTGAAAGAACACCCATACACGTGTAACACATGCAAGAACATACACATAAACAAAAACTCTTTTTTTTTCTTTCAAAACCAAGCCTGACATGGTGTTCCACATCTTTGATTCCAGCACTCAGGAGGCAGAACTAGACAGATTTTTGAGGCTAGCCTAGTCTACAAAGCAAATTTCAAGACAGACAGGACTAAACATAGAAACCCTGTCTTGGAAAACCGAAGGAAAATAAAAGCCAGTGTGGTGACTATTGTCTACAACCTCAGCAGTAAGACTAAGGAAGGAGGCTTGCTATAAATCCAAGGTAGTCAGGGCCGCCTGGTAGATCAGCCAGAGCAATGAGAGACTATGCGGTGGGGGGGTGGGGGGGTGGGGGGTGGGATGGGGCAAACAAACAGTCTGCGTTTTAAATTTCCAAAGAACATCTGTGAGTGATAGTACGGGCTTATCATTGCTGCACTTAGGATATTAGGAGACTGCCAAGATTCAGGCCAACTTGGGCTATGTAGCAAGACTAGTCCCTTTGCTTTCCCCCCACCTCTCTCTCATACACCCCTAATAAATAAAACCTGGTGTGGTGGTACATGCCTCTAATTCCAGCAGTTGGGAGGTGGAGGCAGAGGGTCAAAAGTGGAGGGCCATGCTCTTCTATGTACTGATTTTGAAGCTAGCCTCAGCGACCCGAGACCTGCCAATAAGTGAATAAAAAAGCGGTAAAAGATGTTTCAAACTGGTACTCGATTGTCAGTGGTAGGCAGGAACATAGATCATAGCTTTGGATCAGGGGCTCTGACTCAGATCGCTGGCCTGAATTTGGCCCTTGCAGTTGGAACGATAAGCAAAGGAAGCCTTTTGAGTATGAGCAGAGCACAATGAAATATTGTTTAATTTTTAAAAAATTATATTTTTATTTTTATTTTAAAATATATTAATTAATAATTTGTATTAAGTTTTAAAAAGTATATTTATGTGTGTGCATGTGCACTTCAAAACACATGTGTAGAGGTTGGAAGACAACTTGCAATGATCAGTTCTCTCCTACTTCCAGGGTGACTTCAGGGATCAAGCTCAGCTGTCAGGCTTGTTGTGCATGAGTGTCCTTTAAGGTAAGCAGCCTCCATCTTGAGGAACTCAGCTGCTCCCACTTGGAAAAGATCACACCAGATTGTTGAAACCCCCTTATAGAAGGAAGAGCAGGAAGATATAGGGTCCCTTACCTGAATACCAGCCACCCCTTACTTCCTGTTCATACAATTCTGCCCTAATTGCATAGGGTCTCAGGAATTAGTTAGAGTATACATATGGGACCTTTCCATCTATGTGGCTATGGAAAAGCTAGCATCCCGGATTAGTAGACTGACTTACAACTTTTGGGAAAGGTACATACATCTACATTCCTATAAATAGCACCTTGCTCTATAAGGAAGCCCAATAAAATTATTAGTTTTTCTAAGTGAATTTTGAGCAAGTCATGTATCAGTTGATCTTATGACCTTAGGTTTGTTTACACATTCTCACACACACACACACACACACACACACACACACCCCGCATGCACACATGCACTATCACCACCTCTGGGAAGGAATTTTGTCAACACACTTGTCCTAAAAATGTGCTTTAGAATAAACCATGTAACGTTGTAATTTAAGCTCCTACAGGCTAACCTTGTCCATGAAGAAAAACTCTTTGGTGGAGAATAAAGAGCTTGGAGATCCTTAAAACTGGTTTAACTCCCATTGGGGTGGGTAGTATCTCTGGGACAAGCTAGAAACCTAGGTCAATGGGAAATTCCAGGAATCTATGAAGGTAACCCTAGCTAAGACTCCTAGTACTGAGGGCTATGTAGCCGGAACTGACCATCTCCTATAACCAGGCAAGACTTCCAGTGGAGGGATCAGGACACCAACCCAGCCACAAAACCTGTGACCCACAAGTGTCCTGTCTACAAGATGTGCAGGGGTAAAGATGGAGCAGAAATGGAGAGAAAGGCTAATCAATGACTGGCCCAGCTTGAGACTCATGCCATGAGAGTGCCTATCCCTGACACAGTTAGTGATAGTCTACAATACCTGGCAGACAGGTGCCTAGCATAACTGCCATCTGAGAGGATGGAGCCCCACAGCCAAACACTAGGCAGAGCTGGGGAATCCTGTGAAAGACAGGGAGCCAGAAAGGTCAAAGACACCCCAGAAAAACCTACAGAAGCAATAACCTGGGCCCATAGGGGCTCACAGAGACTCAACTGTCAACCAGAGAGCATGCATGGGACAGAGCCAGGTCCTCTGCACATATGTAATATATGTGGGGTCCTAGCAGCAGGAGCAGGGCCTGCCTGTCTCAGACTACATTGCCTGCCATGGATCCCTTCTCCTAACTGAGCTGCCACAATAGGAGATGTGCCTAGTCCTACTGCAACTGATATTCCAAGGCAGATGATGTGTTCTTAGGAGAAAGGACAGACCAGGGAATTGGAGGGAGGTGTGGGGTGGCAGGGAGGAGAGGAGGGAGGGGAAGCTGCTATTGGGATGTAAAGTAAATTAATTAATTTAAAAAAACCAACTCCTCATTCCTCCCACAGCATCCGTGAAGAAATATTAGTGTGACTTCACAAACAGGCCTATGCATAAACAGGATTGGACAGAGTGGACTAGGGGCAGAATTAGGTAAAAGACACAGACTGAGGGAAACAGACTCTGTAAGCCCAGCTGATGAAGAGGGAATTCCCTGGAGCTGCTCAGACTTGAACAGAACCTTGAAATAATAGCATACCAAACCCCAAATGGAAAGCACAGGGTGCCCTCCAGGCCTGAGGAACTTCCACAGGAGCAGAAGGCACTGTTGTGGACATGCACAGAATGGATTCGGAGTGTTATAAAGAAATCTTGCCAGAAGCAAAGTGTTGTGTCCATTAAGTTACAGAAAACACACACACACACACACACACACACACAAACACAATCATGCGGAAACCACCTTTGCCTAAAGAGGACAACTGTAAGTTACAGGCCAAATAAAATAACACTGTGGCTGTTATAGTTTAAAATATTTTTGAAAAAAGCCTAAGCATTTTATATTTACCATTTTTCTGTTAGCAAAAAGAATTGTTGGGGTAAAAAGTACATTCCTCAGTTGAAGAGTGTTTATTAACCATGTACAATGACTTAGGCTTGAATGTTAGACCACAAAAAAGATGGTGGGCAAGCTACAGAGATCACTCAACTGTTAAGAGTGCTTTGCTCTTCCAGAGAACTGGAGTTTGGTTCCCACACTGGGAAGCTCAGACCCCCCTGGAACTCCAGCTCCAGGAATCTGTCCTCCACCACAAACACTCACCCACACATAAACATGAATAAGAAAAAGAAAGCATATATATATATATGAAGATATTTATAAATATCTTCA
Source organism: Mus minutoides (assembly GCA_902729485.2). NCBI lineage: Eukaryota > Metazoa > Chordata > Mammalia > Rodentia > Muridae > Mus > Mus minutoides. The sequence goes on from LR749599.1 coordinate 2,283,764, forward strand.
TAATAAAATTGGGCACATTGGCATTGGGAACTGTGCTCCAGGCAAGGCCATATGTCTGAAAAAGTCTAAAGAGGGATGTCCCTACTGCAGGTCAATTCTGAATCACTCCCCAGCAGAACTGACTGGGCCCAGTGGTTTGTGAAAACTTCAGGACAGAGGGGAAAGCCTTGCTTTGTTGGGACTGCAACCCTCATCTTGAAGTCCCTTCTCTAAGCAAACTAGCCAGAACATTATCATAAGAGGGTAAATGTTGTTGAGAGGAAGAATTTGACCCTCTATTCCACAATTAGGCATGTGCTACTTAAAGAATTCTTCTAAGTCAAGAAATTTTTGTCTTGTCTAACTGAAGGTTTTTTTCAACTTAATTATAAGCTCAGGAAGAAGCACTTCAAAAATAGTATTTGTAAAGTTGATATACACAAGAGGCATAGCCATTTTCATTTCCACTGAGGTTAGAACTAAGGTCAAAATGGGGTTTGGGATGTATTGCTAGAGGGATTTGTGTGTGTATTCATCCAAAGTAGACCTAAGAGGCTGAGGAAGCTAAGAAATGTTTTCTTCCACTCTGGAAATAGACTTCAAAGTGAATAGAATTCACTTTCTGTGAATACGTGCAGAAGACTAGTGTGTGTCGGTATAGCAGGGACATGGAAGCACTAGCAAGCAGGTCCTGTGCAGAGCCCCATGCTGTGTATGGCACTGGGTCAGACAGAGGCTGAGCACCAGCATGGCTCATAAGGTCCCAGAGATGTGGTGCTATTTCCCATGCAGCAAGGAGCTGTGCTACCAAGTAGATAAGCAGAGGCTCTCCTGGCAGTATCTTCATTGTAGGATGCTGAGCACAAGGCCTCAAAGACAACCCAGGTAGGTAGACAGCAGGCTTCCCGACACAAAAGGGCCTGGAAACCAAATGACAGTGGCCCCATAAACAGGCAATCCAGTCTTGCTTCAGAAGGTGCCATCTTGGAGCAGCCAGTAGGAGTCTGTATGCGGCAGAGACCTGATGTTATGCTTTTTTTTTTTTTTTTTTGGTTTTTCGAGACAGGGTTTCTCTGTAGCCTGGAACTCACTTTATAGACAGCTGGTCTTGAACTCAGAAATCCGCCTGCCTCTGCCTCCCAAGTGCTGGGATTAAAGGCGTGCGCCACCACACCAGGCTTTGATGTTATGCTTAAGGGTGCAGGTAGTATTCAGAGCCCTTCCTCTGAGCCTTATGCTTCCCTGTGACTTTTTTTTTCTTCTTACAGGTGAGAGGTTATTTCTCTGATGGTAAAAATGAGCCAATTCAAATCAGATTAGATTATATTAAAGTCAGGTTTATGGGGAAGATGCTCTTAGGTAAGTTCACTGGCACCAAGGATTGAGGTCAGGGGAGTCACCGTAGGGGAGGAAGGGAGAGAAAGAGACAAAGGGCAAGTGTGGGCAGAGAGAAAAGGAGAAGAGTGGGGAAAAGAGAGAAGGAGGGGGAGGGAGGAGGAGAGTGGGCATCAGGAGGAAGGGGGAGGGAGGGGAGGGAGGGGGAGGGAGGGAGACAAAATGTCTATATTATATAGGAAAGAGGCTCTGGGGGAAGGGCAGCTCAGCCCCTGGGCTGGAAAATTCAGGGTTGGGGGCAGGGTATGTGAAGTTGGGACTGAGGGATGCTGGAAGAACCTGGAGGCCAGTTCTACTTTGATATTTAAAATATGAACCTCAGTCCCTTGCCCCTGCGGTCATAAACCAAACAACAGTATAGAATTTATATGATCTATTTAGTGGGTCTTCCTTCCCCACCAGACAGTAGACTTCTTGGGGCAATGTCATGTTTTCTAGTATCTTCTACTTCTAGCACCCAGAACAGGCTTGGGCAGTGTCTGCTGAATGACTGTATGTGTGAGTTATCACATCTCCATTGTTCTCTTTCTCCTCTAGAAATGTCTTCCCTGTCTTAGAGTCTGATTAGATACAGATCTCTAAGAAGACTCATCTCCAGGGATGTTTCCTCCTCCCCATCCTCCACGCTGCTCAGGTAGCAATAGCTAAGTGCCGCTTCTGAACGCTCCTATTCCATGGTGCATCTGTGAGCCCCTCCCTGGCAGGACTGTTGACCGTAACTGGGACTCTCAAGCATTTAACACAGTGGTGTTCATAGCAGTAATGGACTGGGGATGACAGTGAGACCACACTGAGGTCTAGGGTCCTGTCTCCACCCAAAAAATTCACAGACAAGACAAAGTAAAGAATCGAGAGGAAGCTTATCAGAGGACAGAGACATACACTCAAGACCTAAATGTGAGCTTCTAAAGAGACTTTCACCATGGCCTCTTGGCTAGTTTCCTAACAAACTAATAGGACAGTTATTCATGAATTAAAGTAGAAAATTCCAGGAATGTGTGAAGATTTTCTAATTGTCTTTATACTCCTATGTTGTCTTCAGGGTTTTTCTGGGTATGGAAATGGCCATACCTAGATCCAGAGAGGTCCTAATGGAAGAGGACAATTTTTTCAGGCTCGTAAATTGAGATGATATTCTAAGTGCCATTGTAGTGGGCTGTGCTATCCCAGCCAGCCTTGGGTGGCCTTGTTTCACTAGTATTTAGGTGCCACATCAGGTCCTGCCATTGTGAAGCTCTGGGCTTGCAGTAGCCTCTTTTCCTATGCCTATAGTATTGGGTGCTATGTCACAGTCTAGGTTCTTGATAAGTAGTGCAAAAGATATACAAAATTAGGAATTCTGGTTAAAACAAACAAAGAAGAGAATATAAGAAACATCAGGGGCTGGAGAGACAGATGCTCGGCAGTCAAGAGTATTTACCACTTTTATAGAGAATGAGAGGTTCTGTCCCCAGCACATGCACTCGGCTGCTCATGACTGCCTGGAACTCCAGCTCCACAGGATCAATGCTTTGGCCTCCTCGGACAACCCACCCACTCCCACACGCACACACATGTGCATAATTAAAAATAAATCTAAAAAAGAAACATCAGTATTTCATGTTGAATTAGTTCTTTTCATCAGAGGAAACTGAAGGACCTATACACAGTACTTGCCACTAGACTTTATTAATGAGGTAACTGTGACTCTACCCGCTTTATATAAAGGTGGCTTTCGAGAAAGAACATTGGCTGTTAGTGAGGAACTTAGGCAGAAACCCAAATTTCTGAATGGAAAGAGGGCAACATAGAGAACCGTCTAAACCCAATGCCCACATAATGCTGCCCATTCAGACTTCCCGACACTGTGTGACTGGATTCTAGCTCCTCACCCTGATGGATGGCGCATCTCACACACACTTCAGACATCAACCAAATCCTAATGTTGGGATAGAAAAGCTAAGGTTGGAAGAGAGCCAGTGTTATTTATTCCCAAATCAAGGCCCTTGTTAAAATGGATATCTCCTTAAATAAATGGAGCTTGAATGGCAGTGAGTCCTCAATACAAACTCCCTAGTCAAGCCAAGTCAATCTCTTGAAAATTCTCCCAACAGTCACAATTTATAAAACATGTAAGCCAAACCTAATAAATCAAGTAAATAGCATCACATAATGGTGGCTTAAGTATAGCACAAGGCAAGCCAGAAAGGTTCAATTAAGTAAATGCTGTGCCTAAGTCTAGCTTTGGTGATGTCCATATGATATATTGGACTATTCTAATATAAAGCCAAATAAAAGAAGATAATTTCATGATTAAATAAAATAAAGTAAGAAAAACAGAATAAAATGAATACTTTAGGAAAATGTAATTGATTTAAAAAAGAAAATCCTAGAACAAATAAAAGTTTGAAATTACAACGTGCTCAACACAAACTTCTGAATTAAAACATAGGCGGGGGGGGGGGGGATGCTAAATAGAAACCAAAAGAATAGAATCTGCTAAACGGTTAGAGGACACTGGCATAGCAACGATTTTAAATCCTACATTGATTTCAGATAATTTGCATGCAGCAAAAACAAATCATACATACAGAATGTGGTTACCATGGTGATATTAAGCTATTAAAGGTATATACAAATTAGAAACAATTCAATACAAAGTGGAGATGCATCTCACCTCTCAGGTGTTGGGTGGTTTAATGACTCACATTTTTTCCCGTGAATGTTTGATGCTGGCCCGTCCTTTGAATGTCACTGCAGTAGGAAGAGAGTCACATCAATTACAAACTATATAACACAGACAATGTAAACCCATGTGCTCATGTCTATAACGATGAGGCTGTCAAGTCAGTCCTAATTCACTTTCCCTCCTAACATTTGATAAATATTCATTTGGATATTTTCTAGCAAGAGGAAAAAAACAACAAGCTAACAGACTTCAAGTGTTTCAGAAAGGACATGCTCAGTAGCAAAGTCTATCTACTGATGTATTGTTTTTATGTGGGAAAATTGAATATATTGAATTACAGCAGAGAAATGGGTCTCTACAATCTTTATATCATCGTGGTCTCTGTGGATAAATTTAAAGAATTTTAGGGTTGGAGATGTGGCTCAATTGATAGAGTACTTGCTTAACACATACCAAACTGTGGGTCCAATTGGCAGTACCATTTAAACCAGTTATGGTGGGACAGGCCTATAATCTTAGTACTTGTGAGGTAAAGCAGGAGGGTCAGAGGTTCAAAGTTATTCTTAGCTGCACAGCAAGTCTAAAGAGCCCCTGTTTCAAAAATAAATGATAAAAAGTAATAAAGCTAAAAGAAATTGGGAAATTAATTCTTCAGTCAAACCAGATCTGTCACATTTCTAAACACGTATGTGTATGAACATGTGTGCATATGTGTATATGTGTAGTAAATCTACACATATGTATGTATGTGTATGCTACATATGTATGTTTGCACATATATAAGTTTGATGTGTATGTATATGTATGTGCTATGTCATGTGTTTGTGCTCATGGGTGCATATGTGTTTATGTGTGTATAAATGTGCTCATCTGTGTTTATGTTCATGTGTGTGTCTGTATGTGTGTTTGTATGTGTGAACCTCTTTGCTTTCCTTGGATCATATTAATTCTTCTCTTCATTCTACAATTAGTTATTAAGTATGCAGTCAGTATTAAGCTCATTGTTAGATGCAGGTAACTTAAGGGTGGAAAAAAATACTTCTTGGGATTTTCCAGGAGCTTATGATCCACTGGAGACATTGAGCAATGCCATGATCAAGTGATAGACGCAGATGCCTCTGTTCAAGGATTGGCACACATCTCTGAGCCAGGGGGCTGTGGAGTTGGCGATACTATTCACAAAAGCCAAGACATAGAAACAGCCAAGGTAGCCGGGCAGTGGTGGCACACGCCTTTAATCTCAGCACTTGGGAGGCAGAGGCAGGCAGATTTCTGAGTTTGAGGCTAGCCTGGTCTACAGAGTGAGTTCCAGGATAGCCAGGGCTATACAGAGAAACCCTGCCTCAAAAACAAACAAACAAACAAATGGAAGCAGCCAAGGTGCTCATCCATGAAGAGGTAACGGTGGTGTGGATCATACGCAACAATGAAGAGGAATAGGAAAGTAGATGGAAAGTAGTAGTAGTGGTAGTAGTATCACATTCTCTGAAACAAGCTGAGCCCAGAAAAATCGTTTTATCTTTTCTTTCATTGCAGAAACCAGATTTTTTTTTAAAGATATGAGAGTAGAAGGAGACACTTTTGGAAGAGGGTGGGAAACACGAGGGTTGGGGGAAGGGTGCTGGGAGAGGGTAGTGAGTTAAAACAACCAAGCATACTGAATTTGCAAACGGAACTATCATAGTGAAAAACCATTATTTTGTACTAGTAGAAAATGGAGGCCAAAGAATAGCCAGGGAAGCTCCTGGCATTTGATGTAAGCTCTAAAGAAATATTTGGGAGCTTGTGAGAAAGCTGGGAGGGTGGGGAGACAAGCTGTCCTTCCGTACAGTGTGAGGCCCTTTGAGTCACTGTGTCAAAATCCAAGGAGTGAAAATCTTACCCGACACGGTTGTTAATGTCAAAGTGAGTAAGCAGATCAGCAGATTAACTGTATTTAAATTTAAAAAAGGGGGGGTGGAATTAGTAAAGTGAAATACATCTTTAAAATGTACTCAGAGACCGGGTGTGGTGGCGCACGCCTTTAATCCCAGCACTTGGGAGGCAGAGGCAGGTGAATTTTGGAGTTCTAGGCCAGCCTGGTCTACAGAGTTCCAGGACAGCCAGGGCTGCACAAAGAAACCCTGTCTTGAAAAACAAAACAAAACAAAACAAAACAAAACGGTACTCGGAGGCACCAGTCAAGTTGAGAGACTTCATTGGAGAGCAGGAGCTCTGCTCCAGTTTACTGACATCCTCAGCCTTCATGCTTTGTACATCCTTCCCTGGGAGGCCAGACAGGAGGGTAATGCCCACACTCACTAATAATACAGCCCATTAGCCTTGAAGCAATGTGAATTCCATCCGCTGGAATGAGCACATTCCAAAATAGCGGGTGTGCTTCCTTTAAGTAAGACCCCCCCAAAACAAATAAAACAACAAAATTGTGTTTAGTGCATTTACATTTTTTTGTTTGTTTAAAGTAGTCTCTACTGACACGTAAGGAAAGTGCTGAATGGGTTCATTGTATGCTGCTAGTTCGCTGAGTATGTCAGAGTTTTTACTTAGCTAAGCCTTAGCTGTGTGTGTTTGTCTCCCCTGTCACTTACTTGCTCATTAGATCCATAAACATCTGTCACATAGCCTTGCAATTTCATCCTGTGATCTTAGTGACATCAAATATGCTAATGTATCTTACTTGTCTAATGACTTAAGTCTGAGAGTATCATTATTATTATGATCATCGTTGTTATTATTTTTTTTTTTTTTTTTTTTTAAAGATTTATTTTATTTATTATATGTAAGTACACTGTAGCTGTCTTCAGACACTCCAGAAGAGGGAGCCAGATCTTGTTACGGATGGTTGTGAGCCACCATGTGGTTGCCGGGATTTGAACTTATCACCTTCGGAAGAGCAGTCGGGTGCTCCTACCCGCTGAGCCATCTCACCAGCCCCCGGTTGTTATTATTTTTAGTGGTGATGGAGGGGTGTGTGTGTCTGTGAATCGGGAGGACTGTATGTGTGGTTGTCAGAGGACTACTTTTTGGACTTCGTTTACTCCCTTTCAACTTTATGTAGGTTCCGAGAATTGCCCTCTGGTAGCCATGGGCTTTCATTTTATTCTCTGAGTCATGTCACCAGACTCAACTCTAGAATCTAGTTAGCAAGAATTTCTCCTTTCCTCTATCAAGGTTTCACTGCATGGCCCTAGCTGGCCTTGAAATTGCTATATAGAACAGGCTGGCCTTGAACTAGCGATGATCCTCCTACTTCTTCCTCTTGACCACTATAGTTACAGGCATGTCCCTCTTCTAGCAGAGGGTTCTTCCTGGATATCATAAGAGATCATCCTTCCTTGTAGACATTCCATCCCAAAGTCTTAAAGTCACACTCAGCACATCCCAAAGACAGTCAACTCTTCGTAGGTGCTCTGTTTCTCCTCTCAAAAAGTGGCATCCCTGCTGGGTGTGGTGGCACATGCCTTTAATCCCAGCACTCCGGAGGCAGAGGCAGATGGATCTCTGAGTTCAAGGCCAGCCTGGTCTACAGAGCAAGTTCCAGGACAGCCAGGGCTATACAATGAAAGCCTGACTCACACCACACACACACACACACACACACACACACACACACACACACACACACACACACGCACAGAGTGTATCTCTTTGAGAAGTAGTGTCCCCTTACAAACTAGGTAGCTTTATTCACCTTGTTGCCCAGCCTAGAAACCTAGAAATCTTTGGTAATCAGTCATGGAGCAAGGCTTGACACCTGTGATTCTTTACCTTCTTGAATCTGTATTCTAGTCTCTAACCAAAGTGCTGCTAGAAGTGAGTTTCATCACTTCTGCCTATAAAATTGTACCTACTTTGAAGCTCTCTATTATCTGACCTCAGTGGGGTACTGTCTCATGGCCACTCATTATTCTCTAAATTGTTGAGGCTAGTAACACATTTTTGAATGGTTAATAAAGGGTCTGAATTGGAGACTCTAAGGTGACATACATGTCCCACCAAAGCCACCTTTGATACATGGCTCTGAGCTGTGCTCTTTGCCCTAAGTATGGATTCCACCTAAGGTGGACCCCTGTCACCCCCTCTCCATCTCTCTCCCTCTCTCTCCCTCTCTCTCAAGTGTCTTCCGTTTATTTGTTTGTTTGTTTGTTTTGTTTTTCGAGACAGGGTTTCTCTGTGTATCCCTGGCTGTCCTGGAACTTTGTAGACCAGGCTGGCCTCGAACTCAGAAATCCACCTGCCTCTGCCTCTCGAGTGCTGGGATTAAAGGCGTGCGCCACCACGCCCGGCGTGTCTTCTGTTTAAAAGGAAAGACATCAAGATGTTCAACAAACATATTCTACACCATCTCCAGTGACCAATATTCTACCAATCCTCATGTTCCTTCTCTTGGAAATAGAAGTATAAGACCACAGTACTTTTTATGCATGTAGTTTGATGAGAGGAAAGAAAAACTATAAATTCAACTTACTGAGTCATTTATGGAGGAAATTAAGAGATTAGAAAGCAAAATATAGATATTCCAACAAGCTTTTCCCAAAGACAGATATGTAAAAATACAGCTATTGCTAAAGCCAGTTTGTGATGTGCTTTCTCGGTTTACTAATGTAATTATAGCCTGCAATAATATATAAACAACAGAATTTCCAAGCAACACATACATCTTCCAAAGAAATACATGTGAATCAACCATTTGGGTTAAAAATTTGCTACATAAATCAAAGAATAGATTTTGAAGTTCAGAGGGAAAAAAGTATGCTGAAATATAGTTACCCTTAGTTTGAAGTATGTTCACTAAATTTAAACTTATGGGGAGACACAAAACATACACACACACCCCTATATGTATATGTATATTTCAAATATACATATATAGAATTGTCATTAAATTTTAATTTTATTATTGATATTATTTCATATTATATATTATTTATAAATTGAATTGAGTGAAAAAAATCTGTAGGTTAATCCCAAGAATCCCCATTTCTAAGCTAGAGGAAAACTTTGCCTGGCCTACTATAGCCTTGGAATGAAGGTCCTGTCTTCTGAAATTCCAGTCAAGTGTGATAACTCACACCTATAATAACCTAGTACCCAGGAATCGGACACAGAAGGATCACTGTAAGATGGAGGCCAGTCTGGGCTCCACAGAGAGATCCTGTCTCAATAATAAAACATCATGAACAAAGTAGTCATGGAAAAGCTATTCCATGGAACTATGACATTGGCAGAGCACACCCAGAGGCCTGCAGGAACAGTGCATTTCTGAATGAAAAGCATCCACTTCAGAATCACCTGTCAGGAAAATTATTAATTAATTTGAAAATAAACGGGACAAAATTCCATTATTAACATCAGCAAATATTCAATATAACACCAGTATTAGTCTCCATTAGTGAACAAAATCAGAGATTATCATCTCCATAAAGCAAAAACTGGCTGGTAGTGGTGCATGCCTCTGACCACAGCACTTGGGAGGCCAAGGCAGGAGGATTGAGAGCTTTTTAAACTGTAATTGTTTTATACAACAAATAAGATGATGCGTTTCAGTGTGATGTCTCTACTCATGCTATCTCTTTATTTTGTTCTTTGCCCCTCCACTATCTGCCCCCATCACCATACCTTCTTGCTGGCTCCCTTGCTCCTGAAAGGGTCCCTCCAGATCTCATATCACATGTATTATTCTGTCTAGTTTCCCAGTACTGTCTTTACACCTCTTCCTCTCACCCCCATACACACTTTCTGCTTTCACATCCCACACATGCATGTGAGTGTATATGCACATGCATTTACAAACCAAGTCTATATTCTAGTATGATGAGTCACCTTGATTTTGCACTCAGTAAGATTTTAAATCACCTAGCAAACACACCTTGAGCATTAGTGCTTAAGAGTGTTTTCAGAAAAGTTTAACTGTGAAAGGCCCACTCTGAACATGGGCAGTAGCATCCTTTAAGCTGGGATTCCCAACTAAGTAAAAAGGAAACAGTGAAGGAAACCCCAGACTTTATTTTTCTGTCTCTGGGCTGGGGGCACAGTGTGACTAGCTAAATCACAGCCACTGTGTTGCCTCTTTCTGCCATGATAAATTCTACCCTTTTAAAGCTATGAGCTAAAACAAGCCCTTCTACCTCTGTTCATTTGCTTTTTCCAGGTATTTTTGTTACAGCAAGGAAAGGCATGTCACTCCATACCAGAGAAAACACTTGGTGTGTCTTTCTGAGTCTGTCTTATTTTACTTAGTGTAACAACTTCCAATTCTGTCTGTAACATTGTTTCGTCCTTTTTTTCCAGCTCAGTAAAGCTCTGCTGTGTAAATGGCCACATTGATCTCTGGGTACACTTCAAGGCTGGTTCCATGTCTTGGCTGTTATGAATATTATAAGAAAACCCCAGATGTACAGGTATTTCTATGATGTGTTTAGAATCCTCTGGAGAAAGATGGTGTGGTTGGGTCATATGGTAGTCCTGGCTCTATTTTCAGAAGCTTGGCACTGATTTCCATGGTGGCTGTTCCATTTTCCTTCCTAACAGTGATGTGTGCCTGTTCTTTCTCTTGATGGTGTCATCTGCACACTTTCATTAACCCCTAGTTTGGTTTTCTCCTCTTTGGTCTTCTGTACTCCCACTAAGGACAGTCTCCTATCACTTACTATTCTGGTTATACCTGAACCTTCAATCTGGCGTTATATTTAAATTTCTCAAAAGGTGTATTTCAGATACATGAATGAATTGGAAACTACTTCTCCATCTCTTAAATATTTTTATTTTCTGAGGCAAGGTCTCATGGAGCTGAGGCTGACCTGAAAGTGGCTATGTAGTAAAGAATGACCTTGAACTTCTGATCTTCCTGCCCACACTAGGAAGACTGACATTAGAGGTATGCACCACACTCAATTCACGTGGTGCTGAAGACCATGCTAGGCAAGAACTGTACCTAATAAGTCATATCCTTCGACCAACTCAGTATCTTTGAAATCATAGAGAGATATACATTAAAGGCATTTAGAAAACTGAAATTATATCAAGTGCTGCAACACCTAACTATATAAGTAGAAACCAGAGTTAATAGAGCACTTTACATGTTTTAATTAAGATGGTCATGCAAACCCACATATAAAATAAATACTAGGTATTAAAATTATCTAAGCATTTTCAAGCATTGTTATGCATGAAACCTGAAGCACTCATACTTCATTATAAGACTAACTTGCTTCCTGAGAGTCTGGAACAGACATTTGCCCCTTGAGAACATTTCAGAGTAAATATCTTTCATTAATACTGTATTTCTGTTTCTTTCTCTCTTGTACAAGAGCTTCAAAAAGCAAAGGAAAACACCTTTGTGGCAAGCAGTAAGCACCACCAGGATGATATACACTGACTCTAGCGGGGAAGAGTCCATGTCTGTTCTGAGTTCCAAGATACAACATTTTCCTTGGGTGATGTCAAGAGAAAGAAAAATATGCTGTTTACAAAATAAAGTATTGACTTTGTGTTAAGTATCACATCTTAAAAAAAATACTTTCAAAGTGCCAGAACATTCCTTCAAGTTCAACAGAACACTGTTTATTGGAAAGGAATAGAAATAAATTCTTTATTATATATTCATTATAAAACACTTATTTAATAGGAAACAAAATACAAAAAATAAAAATTCACTTCATATCATAAACCATCAAAATTGCACAGCTATAGGCTTTTGACATTTTTAGATACCTATTTATATGAATACACAATTTTTACATATCCTAATCATAGGCCAGAATAAACTTGTGTCCTCAGAAGATAAAGTTTAGATAATATTTTAATGTCTTTGGAAAAATGTAACTTAAATTACTGTTGATTTTGAAAATAAGCCCACAGCTTTTTGAAACATTTATCAGTGGTGATCTCTAGTTTGGGTCTGGTTTTTCACATCCACCTATTAATTAGAGGAAGCAGAGAGGTGAGGGGAGGAAATGCCAACAGTTATTAAAATCATTACACCTCTTTTTTTTAACTTCATTTCCTGGACTCTTGGATCCCTGAGCCAATTAGCATTAGCCTGTGGAATATGAAAAATAATCTTCAAATCATGACTCAATTACAAGTTCTTCCCAATGACTGGTGTATCTTCTTCCTTCTATTACTTTGCCTTCCAGTTAAGAAATCAAACAAGCGTTTAATTGAGAGAAAAGGTTCATTTTAGCTTAGTTATAAATTATAAGAATAATGCTGAACTAATGAATCTTGGCAGCCAGTGGAGTAATGCTTGCAGTCCTGGAAGAGGGTTGGAAGACAGAACCAGAAGTGAGGAATTAACCGGAAGTGAGGGGCTCAGGGGAGTGCTGTGATCACCATCTTTACCATGGACAGTGATCAAAACTTTCCCAAGTACACAAATTAACCATGTGCCTTTGGTGACATTGCTAATTGTCAACTAATAGAACACGAGGAATGTAGTGCTACTGTCTTAGTCAGGGTTTCTATTCTTGCACAAACATCATGACCAAGAAGCAAGTTGGGGAGGAAAGGGTTTATTCGGCTTACACTTCCATACTGCTGTTCATCACCAAAGGAAGTCAGGACTGGAACTTAAGCAGGAGCTGATGCAGAAGCCATGGAGGGATGTTCTTTACTGGCTTGCTTCCCTTGGCTTGCTCAGCCTGCTCTCTTATAGAACCCAAGACTGNAAAAAAAAAAAAAAAAAAAAAAAAAAAAAAAAAAAAAAAAAAAAAAAAAAAAAAAAAAAAAAAAAAAAAAAAAAAAAAAAAAAAAAAAAAAAAAAAAAAAAAAAAAGAAGGGCTGGTGAGATGGATTAGTGGGTAAGAGCACCCAACTGCTCTTCCGAAGGTGATAAGTTCAAATCCCAGCATCCACATGATGGCTCACAACCATCCATAACGAGATCTGGTGCCCTCTTCTGGAGTGTCTGAAGACAGCTACAGTGTACTTACATATAATAAATAAAATAAATCTTTAAAAAAAAGAAGAAAAAGAAAAAAGACCAGCACTCAGGAAGCAGAGATAGGTGGATCTCAGTGAGTTCCAGGCCAGCCTGGTCTACATAGCTAGTTCCAAGATATGGAAAAACCTTGTCTTAAAAAAAACGAAAGGGCCGGGCGTGGTGGCGCGCGCCTTTAATCCCAGCACTCGGGAGGCAGAGGCAGGCGGATTTCTGAGTTCGAGGCCAGCCTGGTCTACAAAGTGAGTTCCAGGACAGCCAGGGCTATACAGAGAAACCCTGTCTTGAAAAACCAAAAAAAAAAAAAAAAAAAGAAAGGAAGGAAGGAAGGAAGGAAGGAAGGAAGGAAGAAAGAAAGAAAGAAAGAAAGAAAGAAAGAAAGAAAGAAAGAAAGAAAGAAAGAAAGAAAGAAACTTAGCATAGCTGCGTGAGCCCCATCCCAGAAAAGCAAAAGGCATTTAACAGTTAATATATTTGTCAATTTAATAACATCTGGCTGGAATCACCTTGTCTCCTAAAATAAGGCTCTGGGTAGGCTTGTGAGGGATCATGTAGATTATGTCAATTGCAGTTAAAGATCCCCACCTACTTGTATTGGGCACTCCACTGAATAGAAAAGGAAAAGAATGAGGACTAGCATAAGTACTCTCGTTCATGCTTCCTAATTGGTAACAATGTGGCCTCAAGCTACTGCTGTTCCGACTTCCCAGGCACAACAATGTATCTTCAAAGTAAGAGCCTTGAGTAAGTTTTGTCCAGTACTTTATAGCAGAGACAAGAAACTAGTATGGGGGTGATGTGTCCTGCACAAGGCGCAGCAGGTTCCCAGCGCCAGTCTCCGCCCCAAGTCTTCCCCTGCTTCAGTCACGCTTGACTTCTTCACCATTTTCTCAAAGGGCGGGCTTGTGCTCTGGTGTTTCCAGTCCCGTGAGCGACTGGTGCACTGGGCCGTGAATGCGTTGATTCGATCTGTACTGCTGCAGGAACGGGGAGGTAAGGTAACAACTCTCACTCATGAGGCTCTCACACTCACGTATAAACTGGACAGTTTGAGCTGGTGTTAGTGGGTGGCTTTCAGAAGATCCTCACACTGACCTATGTAGACAAATTGACAGATGATGTGCACCGGCTATTCCGGGATAAGTACCGCACAGAGATCCAACAACAGAGCGCTTTAAGTCTATTGAATGGCACTTTTGATTTCCAAAATGACTTCCTGCGGATCAGGAGAAGCCGTAAGATCTGTGCTCCCACGACCATGAAGAAATTTGAAGATTCTGAAAAGGCTAAGAAATCTGTGCGGTCCATGATTGAAACACGGGGACAGAGACCAAGGAAAAAGCAAAAAATAACAAAAAAGGAGGGGTAGGGCAAAAAAGAAGGTTCTGATGGCCCTTTGGCTCCAATAAAACACCCTCTGCAGAAAAGTCAGGCCTCTCAGTGAGACCTGAGAATGGAGAACTTTCCAAAGAGGAACTGATCTATCTAGAAGAATACAGCTTGTGTAGCTTTAACCTAGAAAAACTTCAAGGCCTGGCCTTTGTTGGCCCAATCTCTATGCTCCAGGCTAAGTGATAGACTCTATACAAAATAATAATAATAATAGATGATGAGTAGGATACCTGTCACCAACCAAGTCCTCCACACATGTGCACTTGTGCACAGATCACAGACTATGTTAACACTTTGAGGAAGAAAAATTCTCTCTCTCTCTTTCTATTTCATGTGCATTGGTGTTTTGCCTGTGTGTATGTCTGTGTGAGAAGACTGATCCCCTAGAAATAGAGTTACAGACAGTTATAAGCTGCCAGGTGGGTGCTGGGAATTGAACCTGGGTCCTCAGCAGAGTAGCCTGTGCTCTTAACTCTGAGCCATCGCTCCAGACCCAGGAGAAAATATGTTAATCTTATTATCAACTTTGTTCTATGAACCTCAATATATTTCTATATTCCTGTCACTGGAGATTTAATTGTACCCACTTGGGAGTTAGGTGTCCCAGTGGTTAAGGGCACTCACACCAGAGTTTGCTTCCCACATCCCATGTGGGTTGGCTTACAACTAACGGCTCTAGCTCCAAGGATCCAACACCCTCCTCTGACCTCCTTGGGAACCTGCAGGCAAGCATACATACAAACAGACTCACACACACACACACACTTACAAGCACACAAATACAATTAAAATCTTAAAAATAAACGCTGCATTCAAAATATTAAATGCTCTCCCCGCCCCCCCCCCACCCAACCCCTTTCACCAAAAAAAAACCTAAATCAGCCTTCACATAGACAGGCTGGTGGAACTTGGGTAAACCGATCCGTGACTGTGACATTTGTCTATTCCCACCTAAAATACCTCATATCTCATCTGGGAAAACCACACCATCATGGTTATATTTGTCTGGTTTGGCTTCCTAGAAAGTGAGTGTAGACCAGTGGTTTGGCATGGTGCTGAGGAGTTTTGCTTGGAATGTGGCATCAGTGAAGGGTCACTAGGTGCCCCTTAAGTACTCTCCTCTGCCGCTGGCATTCAGCACTTCCCACTAAGAACTTGAAAGTGGGCTATAGCCATCCATCTTCCCTAACGACGTGGGTTGGAAGGGCACTTAGAACTTTCTGGAAGTATGTTATTGAGCTGTGTGCTTCTGGTTGGGGAAGAAAATGCAGGTACGTGTGACACTCATTTTGCTGAGCATTCTAAAAGAAAATTAATCCAAGTGGTTGGGTATCATGGCACATCCGGCAAGAACACCTCTCAGGAACCTGAACTGAGATCACTGTGAGTTCCAGGACAGCCTGGGCTACAGGGCTGCAGCATGAGAGCCCATAACAACAAAAGGAGGAGGAGAGGGAGGAGGAGAAAAGAACCTTAATCTAAGTAAATGGACGGCTTTTAAATAGGTGTAAGGTTGGTAGATGAAGAGGAGATATCATGTCTTATCTATTTGAAGTGAGGAGAGCCTCTGTTGAACACATCACCTACCTGGAGATACTTCCTCTTGAAAGTAAAAGTTGTATACTTAAAAGTCTCAGCCCGATGTGGATGCGCATATCTGTAATCCCAGTCTTGAGAAACAAAAACAGGAGGGTGGCACCACAAGTTGGTGGCAGCTTGTTCTACATCTCTAAACAAAACAAGAATTCTCTCTCCGGTTGCTTTTCAATGAATTTCTCATCTCACTAATTTATGTTTTTGAAGAAATGCCCCCCCCCGCCATCTTTGAGACCTCCTTTAAAAATATTAGCACCTGCTTTACCATCTAATAAAATACACTCTAATTTTCAGTTGTGTGGAAAAAAATAAGAGTATCACATTTAACTGAGAATTACTCTTTAGCACAATATCACACTAGCAATATTTTAGAGATTAGAATGTATTACATGTTGAATTTTGGCTTTCTTGGTTTAAAAACAACACCAGTTCCTAAGTTTCTTGTGTCTCACTCAGCCTCACCGCCATGTTCAGTTATCCATTCCGTTGTTGTTGTTCTTGTTAGGATGGAGTTTCTCTGTGTAGCCCTGGCTGTCCTGGAACTTGACTTGCTCTGTCAACCAGCTGTGCTCAAACCCAAAGAGCTCCCCCACCTCTACCTCCTGAGTGCTGGGATTGAAGGCTGCAAACACCACCACTGCCCAGCCCATTCATCCATTCTGTATTCATTTAACCCAGATAGATTTATTGAGCTTACTACATGCTAGGCACAATACTAGGAACAATATATATATATATATATATATATATTTTAATATTTTTATTTGTATTTTTTTAAGTTATGTGTAGGTTGTGAATCTGAATGAGGGTATACATGAGTGTAGGTGATTGAGGGGGCCAAAGGAACCCCATACTCTGGAGCAAGAGTTGCTAACAGTTGTGAGCCTCCTGACATGAGTGCTGGGAATGGAACTCAAGACCCCTTGAAGAATAGCAAGTGCCTTTTACCACTGACTCATCTCTCCTGCTCCATGAGACCCTATCTTAAAATAAAATCAAACCAGATATGTAGCAATGGACTCTTGTCTTTAAAAATTTGGGTTAAATAATATTGGACAGATAGATGAAGGAGCCATTGCTCCTAGCTCCTAGCTTCTGAGCTGCTAGCATTCAGCTACCACAGAGCTTGCAGTTGCTAATGTTAACTTAAAGTATGACGGTATCGCCAGGCCAGTGGTGTGAGGCCTGAAGCAGATCACCCAGGACTTGAAGACCGACTGGCGTGACATGGGAGACTTCTCAAAGCAGAAAACCCACGAGCATCTTCTCCAGAACTCTTAGTTTTTAGTACATCTCCCAGTACCCGTAATGAAGTCATTAGAAACTGATGTATTCAGTACCATTTCATGTAGTTGTAGGGTGCTTTATAGAGATGGAATTCAGAGTCTAATCCCTTCTCCGTGTCCATTCAGCTTCCCACTCCATCTTAAAAGCAGCTATTTTGTCCTTGGTTTTCTTTAGCTCTGAATGGTTTAGGATCATGGCTTACACATGCTTGCCCCCCTGGAATATGTCCAGTACTTTGAAGAGCCGTTCAGTTAGTTTGTCTTCTCATTCACAGATGAGAAGCAATGGTAGGCTTCCCAAACATGTTATTTCCCAGCAGGAAGTACTAGGTCATAGCTCTTCTTGGCCCACAAGGCACAAATTATCTAACTCTGGAGAGAAGAAGATTTGCTATGTATCTAGTTAGCATCTAAAATCTCCCCTCTGCCTCTATTTAGTCCATGAAAAAAAAAAAAAAAACAATAAAAACACCTTATTTGAAAAGTCTCAAGGAAATGGAGACCATTCCATGGAGGAGTCAGATCTGTGTGTATTCATTCCCTCCTCTGAGCAAGCCTTGGACCACTGCTTGGAAGCGCAGATGAACCCTGGACCCAGGCATTTGAGACATGCTCACAGGCCACTGCTGCTCACAAACTCCCTACTAATGCAGAGCTTCTCAACCTTCCTGAGGCTGCCTCCGATCCTTTAATACAGTTCCATATGCTGTTGTGACCCTCAACCAAAAAATTATTTCTATTGCTACTTCATAAGTGCAATTTTGCTACTGTTATGGGTCATAATGTGGATATCTCTTTTCTGATGATCTTAGGTGACCCCATGAAAGGGTCATTCAACCCCCACCCACAAAAGTCACCAATAAGTTAGGAGGGTTTGCAGGGATGGGAAAGGGAGGAGCTGCCCCCTGACTGCTGCTGCAAGCCCTGGGGATTTGAGCCTGAATTTTTTTTTTAAAGATATATTTATTTATTTTATGTATTCACCATTGCTCTCTTCAGACACCAGAAGAGGGCATCAGACCCCATTACAGATGGTTGTGAGCCACCGTGTGGTTGCTGGGAATTGAACTCTGGAAGAACAATCAGTGCTCTTAACCTTTGAGCCATCTCTCCAGCCCTTGAGCCTAAATTTTTAACTCTTCTTTTTATGACTCCACCATCCATTTTTCTTTTTGTTTTCTTCTTGCTGTTTTGTATTTGTTCTAAAGAAAAAAAGCTTTGCTGGACAGTGGTGGTGCATGCCTTTAATCCCAGCACTCGGGAGGCAGAGGCAAGCAGATCTCTGAGATTTAGGCCAGCCTGGTCTACAGAGTTCCAGGACAGCCAGGGCTACACAGAGATACCTTGTCTCAAAATAACAAACAAAATGCAAAAAGCAAGAAAGCAAGCAAGGGGAAGGAGAGGTGAGGGGAGAGGAGGGGAGGGGAGGGGAGGGGAGGAGAGGAGAGGAGAGGAGAGGAGAGGAGAGGAGAGGAGAGGAGAGGAGAGAAGAGAAGAGAAGAGAAGAGAAGAGAAGAGAAGAGAAGAGAAGAGAAGAGAAGAGAAGAGGAAAAGGCTTACAAATAATTGCTAAATCTACATGTGAACCCAAGTTCCCAGAAAGTGACCTCCTCTTAAAACCAAACCTTCCCCTGGCTGCTTCACTGAACCGAGGCCCCCTGCTTTGGAGGACTAAGTATTGCAGGCCCGGAGACTAACTACAATTAGCCTTGGGCTATCTTTAGTCTCCTAAATAGCTGTTTCTCGTCCTTCTCTGGGTCAGAACTAACAACTGGTGATTGATAAATAGAAAGTACTAGGGGAGCAGAGGCCATAAGATCTCTATGAGCCTGGTCTGCACAAAGAGTTCCAAAGCAGGCAGAGCTACACAGTAAGACCTTGTCAAACTTCTTGATATGTATTCACTTAACAAAATGATAGTTTCTGACAACCCAAAGCCTGTGTCATCAGACAGCATCTGACCTGTAGCTGAGACTTCTCTGGTTCACTGTAATGCATACTTAATGTTCCCACTAATGTCATTGAAAATCACCTTGATTTATGACTATCATTGTTCGGTTACTATGAAATCTTCATAAAACTGCTTTCCCATTGGAACACGGACTTTGGGGCAGAAAATGTGTCATAGGTCATAGTCACTCATTTGGTTCCAGAATAAATTATTTCTTAGCCCTTTTGTAGCAAAAGTTGTGTTTTTGCATTAGCAGGTACCCCAGCATAGGCACCCTGACAGTAAACCATATTTCACAGGAGTCATGGTACATGCATGGACCATATATCCTAGCCATCTATCCTTGCCCGCAGGTGGATTGTGCTGAGTTCGTTCGGCCCTCCCTGGATTTGGCCCTCTCTGGCTCCTTTGTTTACTCTGGGGTTATTTAAGGATCCTATTTGATAGATGCCTTTTTTGTTTGGGGTTTGCTTTCAGAATATTTGGTTGAAGGTATCTATTTTGTTTGCTTTCTTTGGAAACATTTCAGTCTAGACGTTTATTTTCACTTGCCTCCCTGTGTTCAGACCTGGGAAAACATTTTGGGTTAGAGTCACCAGTACTTTGCTTCACGAGCCTCAATACTGCTTCCACCTCGAATATGAGGATCAGGAGAACTTAGGAGAAAACCAAAGGGATGTTTTCTATTCCAGCTGTATTGATGTTTGATTCATGTATTAATTCAACGCACAAATATGAAAAAAAATAAGAAGGAAAGGAAACCAAAAATCTAAATTTTCTAAAGAAAAGTAAATTTCTTCAGGGGTAGCGTTCACTATCTCATTCATTCATTCATTCATTCATTCATTCATTCATTCATTTTTGTGCTTAATTAAAAGTCTTAGACAATAAACGTTTTGAGGTTTTGTTCCTCTTTTAAATCACAAACGGGCAGCTTGCTTTCATTAGAATGTTAAACCATCGAAAAAGAATAAGATTGGTACTTTTTGAAATAATAAGAACTACATAAACTACATATAAATTAAACGGGGAGGGGGTCTTAAGCAGGGTGTGGTGACGCACGCCTTTAATCCCAGCACTTGGGAGGCAGAGACAGGCAAATTTCTGAGTTCAAGGCCGGCCTGGTCTACACAGTGAGTTCCAGGACAGCCAGGGTTATACAGAGAAACTCTGTCAAACAAACAAACAAACAAACAAAACAAAACAAAACAAAACAAAACAAAAAACAAAAAAGGGAGGATCTTAAAAATAAATAAAATAATATTTTGTTATTAAATTAAATAATATTAAACCACAGACCAGTTTAATTCTGAGACTAACCCCCGGCTCTCATCTCTCTCTGAGTCTGCATGTTCCTTTTCATTTTGTTTTAATGCTCTCATACAATATATCCCTAGTGCAGCCTCCACTCTCTCCTAACTCCCCACTCCCCAAGAGCTACTCTGCCTCCATTTCCCTTCAGAAAAGAGCAGGCCTCTCAGGGATGTCAACCCAACACTGCACAAGTTACAATGAGACAAGACACAAACCCTCATATCAGGATTGCGTGAGAAAACCCAGTAGGAGAAAAAGGGTCCGAGATATACCTGCTAGTGTATGTTAGTAGCCCCACAGGAACATCAAGGTACGCAACCATAACTATATGCAGGGGGCCTAGCTCAGACCCATGCAGGCTCCCTGATTGTTGGTTCAGTCTCTGTGAGCCCCTATAAGCCCTGCTTAATTGATTCTATATACTGTGTTCTCCTGGTGCTATATAATGAGACCCCTATCTCAAACACTACCCCCGCCCCCGTCCCAAATCTCATTTCCCTTAGAACGTTATACTCACACTTTGATGTGTCTTATATTTTTTCTTCTAACGAAAATGCTAATGTGTCCTCATTGCACAAGCTGGTCCTATAAACTTCCTTTCAGGGTTGAGAGTACAAGTCCAGTTTGGCCTGAGGTGAGGTCCCTAAAGCTTAGAGGGCTTCTGGCGCTGTTAAAGATGGTCAGTCCCCTCACCGCTAACATTCCTGGGGGTTCGTGCTGATGACTTTCCCTGACCGGGCTGGTCTACCCTCAGAACAGCTTGCATGTTGCATTGGGGTTTCCGTTTCTGTTTTCCAGCCAGAGACCCACTAGTGTTGTTAGTACTACTGGGTCAAAAATAACTCCGCCCCTGCCCCAGACTCATCATCCACTCTTTCTGAGTCAGATTCGGAGAGTGCACGGCTTTTCTAGGGGAATCCTAAGAGCTGATTTCCCAAATATTTCCTTAGCCAGCTTCCTACACTAAGAGGGCAGTCTGACAGTGGAGAATCACATTAATAATAACTGCTTCTTTAATTATTCTTAATCTGAAGCCTTGAAGGCGCCCTCTGTTTTGCTTTCTCGCCTGTTACTTTTGCTGTCTGTAAAGCTTGGGGCAGGAGGTATTCGGCACACGGGCTGTCCTAGCTTCTTTCCCCGATGATATTCCAAAAAACATGTTGACTTTTAAGATCATACTAGACATATTTAAATTCCACATGTCCTCCCTTTATGAGAGGTGTTTGTTTGTTTGTTTGTTTTTGTTTTTAAAAAACAACAACAACGTATCCACCTGACATTAGTGATGACTAAAGACTAGGTAAATGGCTGGGTGGGCCAGGCCACTTTGGCTCAGCACAAGATACAGGCCACATCAAGCCAGTAGATAAGGCTTAATAAAAACTATATTTCTTTTTAGTTTTCTCACTGTTTTTCTTTTTAGATACAAAAGCAAGCAAGGGAAATAAAATTTAGCCTCACTGTAAATGAAAAGAGGAAAAAAAAACGTTTAAAAAATGACCTAAAGCAACATTTAAAAAAAAAATCACAGTCAAGCCATTGCCCCTCAGCTGGTTTTCTCTGAAAAAGAGGTCGAAATATTACCTTCAGTTGGCATAGAAGAATTCACCCTTTCATCCACTGGGCTTTTTTCACATCTTAAAGGGATGGGGTATACATTATACATATTCTGCCTTTTTACCCCATGCACCCAGCTACCATGTGATGGTGCCATGTTGGCTATGATGTTCATTTTTATATAGTGTTTGTGCAAAAACAAACAAACAAAAAACAAAAACAAAACACATCTAACAATCTGTAGCCATTCTTTTCTTTCGGAACATTTTTATTGTGTGTCAAAATTATTATTTTTGGCATGCCCCATTTAAAATGCACATGTGTGTGTTTATAAATTTGAATATTTTGCTGATGTGTTAAAAAGCTTGATAAATATATGCTGCTATAAACCTGGCTATGCTGAACATCTTAAAAACTGTTAAAATCCCAGAGTGAGTGGGGCTGGAGTGAGCAGGGCCAGATGGAGAAGGAACAAAAGAGAGAGGGGGAGAGAGAGAGAGAGAGAGAGAGAGAGAGAGGTTAAAATAATATCTTTGTGTCCTTTAGGTGTCCCATAAAACCTTAAAATGCTAATTACTTACATAAAGCAACAATCACTAGAGTCATTAGATAAAGAATTCATTAAGCTATAAAATGTAATGTTATATACATAGATTTTGATAAAAATGTCCAAAACAGGTTGTGAATATACATGTGCATACACACACACACACACACACACACACACACACACGTATTTTAGTGTTTGAAGGAGAATGTTCCCCATAGGCTAAGGTGTTTGAGTACTTGAGCTCTAGTTGGTGGCACTGTGTAGAGGCTTAGAAGGTATGGCTTTGTTGGGAGAAGTATGGCGTTGGAGGTGGTTTTGAGGTTTCAGAAGTCACACTCCATCCACCATTCATTCTCTCTGCTTCCTGCTTGTAATGGGATATGAACCTTCAGCTCTCTCAGCTTCCAGCAGCCCGGCTTGCCAACCACCTGCTGCTACTCTGCTGGTTCCACCATTATGGACCCCAACCCACCAGAAGCCATAAGCACAAATAAAACCTTCATTCTCTAAGTTGCCTAGGCCATGTGTTTTATCACAGAAATAGAAAAAAATACGCACACACGTCCTATTAACTGTGCCCCAACATTTGTATTATTACAAATATAAATCTAATTAATTAAATTAATTAAATCAATTAAATGTAAACTAATTGTGAGCAGCTGTAGAAGATCCTATATCACATTCAGGTGATAACACACAATGTGATTTAACTCCATTTACTCCAGGCAGAAACAGCCAAAGATTTGGGTTAACGCTTATCTAAACTACGAAAGAGACTTTTACATGTTTTTATCTTAAGTACTTAATTTTCTTGATTAAATTAGTATCTAAAGGGCTAGTGAGGTGGCTTAGCGATTAAGAGAACTGACCAGAAAATCAGTCAGTTATGAGTTCAAATCCCAGCAACCACATGGTGACTTACAACCATCTGTAATGAGAAACAAATAAAATAAATAAATTAATTAAAAACCAAGAGGGAGAAGGGAAGTGGGAAAAATAGTATCTAAAATGTCCTATGGTTCAAGGAGCTAAACTTTTCAAAAACAATTTTCGTAACTTGTTGATGAAAAGGAAATGGGCAAACTACAGTGTTTTCCTCTTCTAGAATCCCATCTTTATTTCTAACCATTAAGACCAGAAAGCATGGTCATACCTATGAAAATTATAAAGTTCTAACAGCTGACAGATCTGATCTCTTCTTTCTAACCCTGTTATTAACACTTGGTATAAAAAAGACCAATGTTTCCTAGAGTTATGGCTGTCACTACACATGAGTGTTATATTCATATATCCATCTGTAAAGAAAACAAGCAAAAATAAGAGAAAGTAATTTTTTTTGATATTTCATGACAGTATTTCTCTGAGTAAAACCAGTTGTCCTGGACTCCCTTTGTAGACAAGGTTGGCTTTGAATTGAAAGATCCAACTGCCTCTGTCTCCCAGAGTGCTGGGATTAAAGGCATGCACCAGTACACCTACTTGATTAAATAGCCAAATATAAATAGCATAGTTCTAGTTGTTTCTTCCTTAAGGGCTTTGCCATGCCAGATATTCCTCTTTCCTGGAAACTTTGTCCTGCCTGCTTTGCAACTTCATCTACACCAGATCCTAGGAATAAGACTTTCTAGCTACAGAGAATATTGTATTATAATATTTAATACATAATATGTGGCCATGATGCCTGGTCAACAGGGAGAATTGTGAACAACAGTACCAGAAAGCAACTGCATCTTCTCCCAAAACCTCTGCAAGGCCGACTGACCACACAGAGTTCCACTACTGTGGAGAGGTTGGAAGGTCACAGGTCCAGAGCCCAGTTACAATTTTTCTTGGGGCATCTTTCCTTGTTCATGCTTATGTCAGAGTTAGCACATGGCTAGCAGATTAAAAACCTCTTGAAATGTATTCACTTAACAGTCTATGCCAACCCTCAGATAGCATGTAGCCTGTAGCTGAGATTTCACTGGTTTGTCCTAATAGCCTACTTACCGTGGCCAGCGAAGTAATTGAAACGTATTTTGATTTATCACTGTCCATAAGATCGCTTCCACATTGGAACACGGAGTTTGGGGTAACTTAGATTTGTGTTTCTGGGTCATGGTCACTCTTCTTTGGTCTAGAATAGACTCTTTTCCCTTTGAGATCTGCTCACATAAGCAGGGAAATCCCAAGAAACTAAGTGATTCCAAGTCCCTAATCTTCCTTCCCTACCTCCAGATTTGCTTCATTGATCCTGAATTAACGATAGGGCCAAAGTTTCTTTTTGGTTGTTTGTTTGTTTGCTTGTTTTGTTTTGTTCCTTTGAGACAGGCTGTCACAGGCTAGACTCCAACTTACTATGCAGCTGAGGCTACCCCAAACTGATTCTCCTCCCTCCACTTTCCTTAGCACTGGGATTCCTGACCAATCTTATACCCAGATCCACCACCCAGCCTCTCAGAGCATGGCCTGAGGGTCTAACAAAGGGGGAGAAGTACCTATAGATACTGAAATGCGGACATAAATATGAACACAAATGCCTAAGGAAATGGGGATTTGGTCTAGGTGAATGACAGGGAGGTACTAGAACTGTTTGTGGATAATGATGGGGTGTTAGGACTGTTGAGACTAAGGTGGGAGCTGAGGACGCCGCTCAGAGAGCTTGCCTAGCACACAAGGGGAGTTTAGTCCTTGGCACTGAAAAGAGGAATGGAGAAAGAAAATCAGAAGGCAGAATGAGAGAATGAAATGGGAGTCCACAGCAGAAAGTGATTAAGCTTCTCAAATGTGGCCATAGAGAAATGCTGAGGCAGTAACAGAGAAGACCATGGAGACTGGAGTGGACAGTTCTTAGAGATAAAATGAGAGTGTAGTGGCTCAATTTGACTCATCGTGCCTAGTGAGGATACCTTCCGGAGAGCAGAAGTGCTCACTGAATCATTGCTATCACAGGAACTCCTTATTGCCTGGTCTCAGATGCTGTCTGCCCCTTCAGTCCTCCCTCCTTCCCTCCTTCCTTCCCTTGCTTTTTTTTTTTTTTTTTTTAGAGATAAGGCCCAAACATGGTAGAGCATTTCAAAATCGGTAACATCAGATTTTAAGTATTCTCACAACAAAGAGCTGGTGGAAGTGCTTGATCTGCTCGCTCCACCACCTCTACAAATAGTGCATGTGTTTCTTACATCACATCTTAACGTAATTTAAGTTTCAAGTTGGAATTGTTGGTCAAGATCTGTTTGGAATTGTCTGAGGGCACAAATAGAGGATACCCTGTCACTCACCTTCGAGGATGTCATCCATCTACCCTGTCACTTGCCTGAGCAAGCATGGACTGTGAACACTCTAAGGTTATTAGATAGGTCTGTAGACTGAGGTCCATGGTACTTTTTTGTGCTTAACAGAGCACATCCCATTTGGGTTTTTTTTTTTTTTTTGTGTGTGTGTGTGTGTGTGTGTGTGTGTGTGTGTTTGCTTGGTTTTTTTTTGTTGTTGTTTTCTGCATTTGTTTTTTGAGACACCTCATGTAGCCTGGGCTAGCCTTGAACTCTCTCAGCTAGGATCCATGCACCATGCTACCTGTCTTTGTCCTATTCCATGGCTCTTTCCATAAAGCAGACACATGCATTAACTTTCTGAGTGATGGCTTGCTTAGAGCAATCTTTATCAAGAACCTTTCATGTCACAAGTTACTTCCCCGTCTTTATGGCAAGATCAACGATAAACAACCAGTTATAACTTACCAAGAGAACATTTAGCAAAATAAATAAATTAATTAAGAGCCTGGTTTGGATGCCCCCCCACCCTCATGTTGAATTTTCACGCTTATGAAGTGAGACCTTTAAGAGATGAGCAAGTCTTGGTGGCTCTGATGTCTGAAGGTGCTAGTTCATTCACATATTGATGGTCATACGGAGAATGGCCCTCACCCCAAGGTCAGCTTGGTGCTATCTTTGACATGTGCCCTTTTCATCACGTGATGCATGGTACTGCTGCAGGAGTCTGCAGAATCCTATAACCACATAGGATCTTTACCCTGCCTCCCAGAACCCTAGATTGTAAACTGAGCAAACCTTTGCTTTTGTTTGTTGTTTTTCTTTTTTTCCAAGACAGGGTTTCTCTGTGTAGTCCTGGCTGTCCTAGAACACACTCTGTAGACCAGGCTGGCCTCGAACTAGAAACTCACCTGCCTGCAGACATGGGCCATGTTGGTAGCAAAGAGGAAGGTACTGTCAAACTGAACCTCAAAACAAGTGTACATTCATTTGGTCATATGCCTTCTCCTCTAACCTTCATCCATAGCTACAAGCTGGTTTCACATGGTAATTAAATGTACTCATAAATCTGAATAATGCAAATTCTTTCAAATATGTTTCCTCCCCTTGAGCTCTGTGAGGACCATGGTGTGTTCTTGTTTGTTTGTTGTTTTTCTATCAAAGGTGGTTACCCCCCCCCCAAGACCAATATTCCATAAATCTTCCCCATCTTGTAACACTTTTATGCACATCTTTTAATCTCTCCAACCTTTGGAAACTTGTTTATGCCAAAGCCCAGCTGTATTCTGTAACTGGATGACCTGAAGCAGTAGCCTTTCCTCTATCCTTCACATACTTTGTGATAACTATGAGTAAGCCAATAGAATCGTGTTGTTAGGCTAAGCTCCCACCAATGGGTTGAGACACATAATCATCTGTATTAGAATTCTGACCTAAGTGACCCTCCTGGTCTGGTGTGCTCCCGCAGTTTGTGCTTTGACACCCACATTTCTTTTTGCCAAAAGAAGTTGCCTTGCCAGGTTACTTCTGCTTTATTCAGATGCTTCTTTAAGTAACATCGAGAAAGTTTCTTTTCTGAAAGTTCTGACTCTTCTTTTAATGTGGGTGTATGAATCTGCTTGAGTCCATGTGCATTCAGTGTGTGCAGAGGCTATAAGAAGGTATCAGATTCCCTGGAGCTGGAGTTACAGATGGTTGCAGGGACTCTGACAATGGCTCTGTGAAGTGAACTGGGTCCTCTGCAGGAACAGCAAGAGCGCTTAACTGTTATCTCTCTAGTCACCAATTAGGACTCTTCACTGAAGCTGGGTGCCATTCAGTACGGCTCTTCTGGGAAACACTTCTGTAAAATAACTCAAGAAACTCACGGGGCCCCTTTACTAGCATTTGTGGAATCTCTGGCCTCATCTGAAAATTTAAATTTTATTTTTATTTATTTATTTATTTTTGGTTTTTCGAGACAGGGTTTCTCTGTGTAGCCCTGGCTGTCCTGGAACTCACTTTGTAGACCAGGCTGGCCTCCAACTCAGAAATCTGCCTGCCTGCCTCTGCCTCCCAAGGGCTGGGATTAAAGGCGTGCACCACCACTGCTGGCGAAAATTTCAATTTTAAATTCCTTCCTTTATAAAGTTTGTGTCTTTAATGAGTGCTTATAATCTTTTCCTCTTAATTTTTGTTTAAAAAGACAATGGATTCTTCTTTTCCTCAAGCCCCAATCCCAGCCTCCCAAGGGGAGGGTTGGACTCTTTCAAACTTAACCACCTCTCTCTCCCCAGCAAAGAACCTGCCAATGGCAATCATTTGGGATCCTCTTTCTCTGCTTGTTTTTCTAGAATATGCCATCAGTCATGTTTGTCTCAGCACACAGCTTCTCAGAGTCACCCTGACATCAGAACTATGAAGGGAGGGGTGTGTCTAACTTCATTTTCCAAAAACAGAAAGCATTTTCCTCTCCAGCCAAGACTGAGTCTTCTATCTTAGTGAACGGGTTAAAATAAATGTGTTGTAGTTGTTGTGGTGGTAGTTTTTGAGTGGAGTTTTGTTGTAAAACAAGTGTGCTTGGGAGAGCAAAAGGCCTGGCATCTATAAAAAAAAAATTCTATTTGGTGATTTGGTGTCAGTGGGAGTTGGCAGAGCAAGCATTCTTTGGACAAGATCGTGGAAATCACAAAACTTATTTTTACCCCCCCCCCAAACCTGCATTGTGCCTACAGTAGGGATTTAGACCCAGGCTGTGCAATCTAGCAGCAACAGGAAAAGCAGTCTAGTAAATACAAGCACCAGCTCCATGTGCCCAGCAAAAGGGCACATGCACGCTTTGCTTGCATACAAAATACACTAAGACCTAATTCCAAGCATATTACTAAGTTTCTTTCCTTTTTCTGTTGCGGGGGGGAGGTTTATTAGTCAGGGTTCTCTAGAGTCACAGAATTTATAGATAGTCTCTATATACTAAAGGAATTTATTGATGACCTACAGTCTGCAGACCAATTCCCAACAATGGTAGTAGCTGTGAATGGAAGTCCAAGGATCTAGCAGTTGCTCAGTCCCACAGGACAAGCAGGTGAAAGAGGGAGAGTCAGGCTCCCTTCTTCCAATGTCCTTATATGGGCTCCAGCAGAAGGTGTGGCCCAGATTAAAGGTGTGTGCCACCACTCCTTTAATCCCAGATGACCTTGAATTTGGAGATCTTCCAGTCTTAATCTTCTGGGATTCATAGGCACTATGTCTCAAGATCTCCATGCTGAGATCCAGATCAGAAACTTCTATCTCCCAGCCTCCAGATTAGGGTCACTGGTGAGCCTTCCAATTCTGGATTGTAGTTCATTCCAAATATAGTCAAGTTGACAACCAGGAATAGCCATTATAGGGGAGGGATCTCTCTCAGGATCTCGGAAGGCTGGCTTCCCACTTTCTCTGTAGCTGCACATGGCCTTGAAGCCGTCCTGACTGCTCCCTCCTCGGGGCTACTCCTCAGGGCTAGGCAGCACAGCCTTTCCTATGTGTGGCACTGTGGATTGAACCCAGACATTCCCACAAGCTGGGCAGGCACTGGAGCTACTTCCACAGCGGGAATAAAAGTACATTCTTCCACTACCTTGGTCCCAAGTCAGCTCTTGGGGTTTCTGTCTGCCTGCTTGTTCTGTTTTGCTTTGCTTTGTCTTCTCCACTTTATTTATTTATTTATTTGGTTTTTTGAGACAGGGTTTCTCTGTGTGCCCAGTTCATTGATGAGGAAGATGGTGGGATGAGCCAATTCAAAGCCCTGGATCTGGGCCTGAGAAGTATCTGAGCTGGTCAGCTCTCCCACTCTCCCACTCTCCTGCTCTCCTGCTCTGGACCAGCTCACCAGTAATTCTCATGTCAAGGGCTAGCTCTATCCTGCTGCCCAACATGTCTGCCTATTTTAAAAGAGAACCTCACTATGTAGACCAAGAGACCAAGCTATTTTTTGAACCTGCAGCAATCCTATCTTTTGACTTCTGGAAGGAATTACAGGTATCTGCCATTGTGCCTTACCAAAATCAGTTTTTTAAAAACTATAGCAACTTGGTGATGAAACAATTATCTTCCCTGAACAAGGCCTTGTTCTCCATTCTCAATACTAGAAAAACAAAACAAAATTATTGTGATTAGTGTTTAATGAGAAAGTGAGAAGCATACAATTATTATAGAGGAATCAACAACAGTATTTGACACTGAGTCAAGTTGGAGGGTACCTTTTAATGGCCGAGAAGCTGGCTAACCACTGGGGCTAAATGGTAAAAGCTCATTTGATATTTGTTACTTTGAATTATAGGACAAGATAGTCATGGAGTTATATTAAAGGTAAGAAAACATGAGGAAATAGTTGGAGAGACCGACCATGAAAGGGAAACATTGTATAAGGAAGAGGAGAATAGAGTAAAGGAGTGAGACGTGGGCTGGGACAGATCAAATACAGGAGGGCTCTACTCGCAAGACTGAAGGCAGGGATCCTAGCACTGTGGAAACCAGGAAGGAGGTGCTGCTCTGTAATCCCAGCTCGAACTTGGGCGGTGATAGGAAGTTTAAGGAAGTAGGGTAATTGCTTATCAGTTAAAGTAGAGATAAACCCGCACCTCTGGCCTAGGAGGCAGAGACAAGAGCATCCCTGGGGCTGGCTAGTCAGTCACTCCCTCGACCACACAGATAGTGTCTCCAAAAGACAGGTTGAAGGCCACCTGTGGTGGTTTTTAATCTCTGGAGGCAGAGGCAGGTGGATATCTGTGAGTTCCAGGCCAACCTGGCTTTCCAGGATAGGCAAGGCTACATAACGAGACCCTATTTCAAAACAACAAACAGACTAACAACTATGATGAACAGAGAACACCTAGAGTTGGCCTCTGGCTTCAAGCATGCTGGCTGTCCCAACTCTGCAATAGCCTGTCCCACACCTACACAGAGTAGCTCAAGGCCTTCCTCAGCTACCGGTAGAGTTTGAAGCCAGCTTAGGAAACACAAGAGCCTCTCAAAACAAAGAAACAAAGAAGAAAAAAAAACAATATTGTGAATTTAAAAAAAAAAAGCTCTATTCTAAGATACAGTTAAAATGCAGTTAAGAATATCAAGCTATGGAAAATTTAAAAACATGTATTAGTGTATTAGTGTGTGTGTGTGTGTGTGTGTGTGTGTGTGTGTGTGTGTGTGTGTAGGTCAAACAACAACTGCCAGACTCTCTTCTCTCCTTCCACCAGGTAGACCTCAGGGACTGACTTAGATCAACAGACCCCACATTTATCTGCTGGGCCATCTTGTCAGCCTTGATATATTTAAAAGCAAGAAAACTAGTAAACTTTTAAGAAAACAAATTATGCACAAGAGCACAGCACATAGATCCAACCACACACATTTTTGCTGACTAGTCAGAGCATGTCATAGAAAAGAGATCATTTTAGATCACTTAAAAAAACAAACAAACAGCCAGGCATGGTGGTGTACGCCTTTAATCCCAGCACTCGGGAGGCAGAGACAGGTGGATTTCTGAGTTCGAGGCCAGCTTGGTCTACAAAGTGAGTTCCAAGACAGCCAGGGCTATACAGAGAAACCCTGTCTCGAAAAACAAACAAACAAACAAACAAAAAAACCATTATATTTGAAATAAACAGATCCAACATAAAATCTCCATAGAGAACTGCATCATTAGATTTGGATTTGTTAAATTAAAAAAAAAGAATTGCAAAAATGTCTCTCATTAAAATTTCACATAAAAACCTAGAAGTAATCAAGAAAGAGGCAACAGTGAATTCAAGGCAAATACACTTGGGCTATTTTCTCAGTGTACAATATGATGCCTCTCAAAAAGAATATGAGTATTTGGTTCTTTGTGCACTTCCAGAGAATCCTGTTGTGCTCTGATTCTTCTTTGAACTCAGGCCTGAGGGAGTCCTAGCCTCTTGGCTCGGCCCTGAAAAGCAGCCGCACGCACTGGTAAGAACCTTCTCTTTATAGCTACAGTCAGACCACATTGCTGGCGGTATGTTATAAACAATGATCATCTGTGAATAGGACATTTTGCATTTTAGAGAATTTTTATTAAAACTAATGTGTCATTAGTAGAACAGTGGGGATTTTGTTTATAAAATAATTTATAAACAAAACATCCAATTTGATTATTTTAACTGCTATCTCATTTGCTGCGTATACCTTTCTGCAAATCAGGCAGTATTCCTTAGCAAAATCAACCCCAGTGGGAGTTTTCATTCAAGTACAGTGTGCAAAAAGGTACATCTCTGTCTAGCATCTGTGTGTTCCAGCCAGGGCATGTTGCTGTCCTGTGTCCTCACCTTGTTCCCAAGTGCCTAGATGACAGCACTTGATTTAGTTATATAGTTTTCTAGATGTTTCCGGAACATGGAAGATGTTCAGATGTGGTTAACATTCAAATCAGTAGACTTTGGGGCAAGTAGATTAATCTTCATGCTGTGGGCGTTCCTCAAGTATCAATTCATCTCTGAATGACTTGATATGCAAATCTTTGGGTTCATTCTCCACAGGTACACATACTTGTTCTATATAAGGTGTATTGCTCATTCTCCACACATGCATATATATACATATATATATATATATATATATATATATATATATATATATATATAATATAAAAATGTGTGCACATCTATTTCCATTTTTCTGAAGGACTCTAATAAACGCACATTTTGCTGTGTCTCAACTGCTTTTTATATTTTGTTTTTTTCTTTCTTATTATCATACTACTACAGGTTGAGTAATTTATACAGGAAATTTTTCATTTCACTCACATTTTTGAAGACTGGGAAGTTAAAATTAAATAGCCTTCTATGGTGCATCCTTTCAGATGGAGATGCTAAAGAGACTAAAGGCAACTCAGGGTACCATTTGGTGAGGCACAGCAAGTTTGCTGGCTCTAGTCTTCTGTTTCCACACTCATTTGATCACAGGGATCTCACCAATACCTTGTCTAATCTGCAATGCCTAATCTCAAAGGCCTCGGTAACAAATACATAAGACTTTAGAGATTAAGATGTCAACATATGAATTCTGAGGGACACATCCAAAACATACTAGGGATAATTGTAATCATAGGTAATATAAGAATATGGCGCAGCAATTACCAACAGTTGCTGCTTTTGCAGAGAATCAGGGTTTGGTTCTCAGTATCCACACGGGTTTCCAGGACCAACACCATCTTTTGAACTCTGGGAACCAGGTGCACACATGGTACCTGTAGATGAATATAGGAAAAACATATACACATAAAATATTTTTTTAAAAAATAAATGTACTTAGAGTACCTATGAGGGTGGGATTTAAAATGCAACCCAGATATAGCTCAGTGGTGGGATGTGTGCTTAGCAATGTAAGACCTGGCCCAAATAAAACAAAATAGGGTAAAACAAAACATACTCCAGTTTCTACAGACTAACGCTTTTGTTACATGAGATATGACTGTGTCTTTTAATATAATGTCCCATGAAACTGAAACAAGTCTCAGAGTTGAGATGAAGAAACCCAATGTATTAGCTACATTTCTGTTGTGACAAAAACACCATAACCAAGGTAAGTTATAGAAGGAAGTGGTTTTGGGGGCTTGAGTTTTCCAGAGGAGAGAGACATAGCAAAGCGCAGAAGCAAGCTGACCAGGGCAGGAGACAGCCTTGCATGCTCACCTGCAAATCCCACCTCCCGTGTGACACACTTCTTCCTAAATCTAGACAGCACCATCAACTGGGACCAAGAATCTAAATGCCCAGCTGGGCGTGGTGGCGCACGCCTTTAATCTCAGCACTTGGGAGGCAGAGGCAGGTGGATTTCTGAGTTCGAGGCCAGCCTGGTCTACAGAGTGAGTTCCAGGACAGCCAGGGCTACACAGAGAAACCCTGTCTCGAAAAACCGGGAAAAAAAAAAGAATCTAAATGCCCAAGCATATGAGAGTACATTTCTCATTCAAATCCTTACACCCAAAGTTGCCAGTTGTAGACAGTTGTGAAGAACACAAGGTGCCAGCACCCACCTCCTGACCAGGGCTCAACAAAGTGTGCCCCTTGGGCTGCAGAGGTGTTGTGATTTTTGGCCATGACCATCCAATATTCCCACCCAGAATTATTCATAATGAATAGGGAAATACTTTACCTTGATTGTCCAGCCAACTTTACATTCTGCATTCCCATTGTCAATTACATCGAATTTTATAAAACATATGTATCATGATGTCATGGTTTCATTAGTCACAATCATTCAGTCAATAAACACTTACTGTGTGCCTAGCATGTATCATTAAGAGACGAGAGTTTTGTTTGGATTAATAAATGGACAGAAGTTTGTCCCCAGGGCCATCTGTGGTAGTTCAATGCCTTATCGCAGGTGGAAGGGTGGTTAATACACAACAAGTCCCTAGGAACTAAGGCAAAGGCTTTCTTTTCCTGTTTTTTGAGAAAAGCTTTGAAGTACAGGGTACAAAGCACAAGCAACTTTCTGGACTTCTACAAGTTTGGTTTTGCATCGATTGGTGGAGAGTTGGACCCTATTTCTGTATGGAGACAAAACTTTGGACCAGCCTCAAACTCTTATGGAGCCGTCATCTAAAACATGTGACATCAAAAATAGTGCTAAGGGCTGAGGGCTAATTGGAGCAAGGACCTGGGTTCTGTCCCCAGAGCCAGAAAAGAAAGGGAGAGGGCCAGTCAGGGAGACAGAAACAGAGAAACAGAAGGGGGGAGGGGGAAGAGGAGGTGGGGAGAGGGAGAGAGAAGAGTGGGGGGAGAGATGGGGTGGGGAGAGGGAGAGAGAAGACCTCTAGGTGCACATGCTGGGAAGCAAGCACATCTGTAGATGTGCAGAGTTTAGGAGCACTTGGGCAGGGACTCTGTCAAGCACAGACTAGAACTTTGATTCTCAAGTTCACATGGCTGCACTAAAGGAAAATGCTCAAACTCACCTGCTTGGAGTATGAAAGGTTACAGAGTTTGTCTGACAGAAGAACAGAAGGGAGACTATTTAGGGGAAGGAAGATTTCCCACAAGAGATCAGGGGCTAATGTTAGTAAAAAGAGATGGCAGGAAGGATTTCAGAGCAAGGACACAGAAAAGCATGGTAGAATCCAGATGTGATGAAAGATGTGACTATACTGTAAACAAAACTTAGGAAAGGAAGGACTAGCTGTGTGATGCGTGGGGCTGGGGCTGGGAAGGCTGTAGACGGAGGACATTCTCCGCATGCAAACTTTGTTTGTCTCTGGACTGAGCATGCTTCACTTCCCCTGGCAAATACTTTTCAAGGTTCTGAAACTACAATGTGTATGACTCTGGTGGGAATCTCAGTCCTGGGTGCATTTAAAAACATGTCCAGAATCTTTTTATGACAAAGTTCCAGAGATGAATAGTGGAGTTATGTGTGTGGCAAGGTAAATGCTTGAAATGTCTTTGAATTCTATACTTGACAATGGTCGCCATGGCAGATTTATGCTATGTGTGTTCTACTATAATTTTAAAGGTGAAAAAAAAAGAGCTCAAAGAAACAGGTCTGAGTCATGTTAGATTATAGGTGCACATTCTGGTCTAGAATCTTTTCCACAAGAGGACCCACCAGGGACTGGAGAGATGGCTCAGTAGCTAAGAGCACTTGCTGGTCTAACCTGATGGCTCATCTAAAACAAAGTCTCTTCAAGGAGCCTGCAATTTAGTCAGGGCAATAGCAACAGTAAATGCACACAATAACAATTATTTAAATCCACTGTAAGGTAACATACATGGGCAAACTGTATGTGCTGGGTCGACCCCCTTACACTCATGCACGCAAAATGGCTCATTAAATGAACATGACCATGTGACTCCCCTCAGGCCTCCCCTCAGAGGCTCTCAGCTGCTCAGATCTCTCTCCTGTGCCCTCCTGGGCACCACCTGTTTCCTCCAGAAATAACAAGTGTCCTGCTATCTGTCACCATCCATTAGTTTCATCTGTCTTTGTGTTTTATATGAACCATGTGGCAAAATCCTGTACGTCTGGCTTCTTTTATTCAAGATTTAAAAAAAATTTTTTTGGAGATAGGTTTGCATGAGTGTGTGTGTGTGTGTGTGTGTGTGTGTGTGTAGCTTTGGCTGTCCTAGAACTTGCTCTGTAGACCAGACTGGTCTCATAGTCACAGATCTGCCTGCCTCTGCCTCTGCCTCTGCCTCTGCCTCTGCCTCTGCCTCTGCCTCTGCCTCTGCCTCTGCCTCTGCCTCTGCCTCTGCCTCTGCCTCTGCCTCTGCCTCTGCCTCTGCCTCTGCTTCTGCCTTGAGGGCTGGGATTAAAGGTGTAGGTTGTCACTGCCCAGCTTCAAGATAATTTTTATATGACTCATGTATATTATGTGGAGTTAAAGTAGTTTGTTTTTATGACAGTATAGTATTCAGTTAAATAAGATGACTGTAACTTGTTTATTCTTATGGTTTAATGGCTATATACATTACATACTTAGGAACAGAGTTACAGAGTCATCAGTCATGTATGATCTGCTACAATGAATGATATGTGTTTACTGCTCTAGTTGGTGATGTGAACCTGGGAGCTCAGGGCTTAAAAATGAGGCAGTTTAAAGTCTCATGCAGTAGTCAACTTTATTCAGAGCATAAGACAATTTATACTC
Organism: Mus minutoides; assembly: GCA_902729485.2. Taxonomy (NCBI): domain Eukaryota; kingdom Metazoa; phylum Chordata; class Mammalia; order Rodentia; family Muridae; genus Mus; species Mus minutoides. The sequence continues at coordinate 2,320,271 of LR749599.1, forward strand.
TGAGGGTTAAGAAGAGTCACCCAAGTTCAGTGGACAATCACAAGAACAAGTCCCACGTGGCAAACCCATGTTTTCTCATACAGGCATACAAATAAATAAAAATAGTTGTAATGACTCATCTGCAGTAAACACTCTCCTGCCTACTACACCTGGGAGGGGCACAAAAGCACATCCTAAAAACAACTGCGTGTTTTGAAGACACTGAAGTCACATGTGTTGTTCTTAGAGCTTTCTCACAGGCACTCAGAAATCTCCTCACAGGACTCTGTTATTGGTCTGTGTTCTAACAGCCAGACAGCTTTTGCTTTACACTTCAAAGGTACATTTTCTGAATCGTTTCTAATATATATTGGCTTTTTGAATGTTGGTCTATAATCCAGTGATCTTGTTAAATTTAAATAGCTTATATACTATTTAGGATTTTTTATATGCAAATATTCATATCATCTACATGACAGTTTTACTTTTTCATTATTAATTTAAAAAAATCTTTGTGCGTGCGTGTGTGTGTGTACGTGTATGTGCCTGTGTGTGCGTGCACACCCCTAATCATTCACATGTGAGTGTGACCACATGCCACAGTACCTGTAGAGGTCAGAGTACAACCTCACCCTGTTTGAGCCAGGGTCTCTTGACTGTGGCTGCTATGTACTCTAGGGTAGATGGCCCACAGGTCTCAGGGCACTTTCCTTTCTCTTCTCCTACCCCCTCACAAGAGTGTTAGGAGGACAGATGCAAACTAGATCTATCTTTATGTGGATTCTGCAGATTTGCACTCATGCCCTGACCTTTGCATGACGAATGTTTGACCTACTGAGTCACCTCCCCAGCCCCTCATTACAAATTCATATGTGTTTTTTCTTGTATTGGCCAGGTATGTTGTACAGTGGTGAATTCAGATAGTTAACACTAGGCATAGAGTCCTTAATTTTCTTCCCCAACCCCAAAAGGAAGTTGCAACGTTTGTTTCACTATTAGTATGACACCTGTTACAGCCTTTTCGTAAGCACACATCATCATATTGGGGAACTCCCGACTCTTTCATTTTTTAAAATGCCAAGTAGTCCTTTGTTCAATATAAATTACATAAAGCAAAATGTATATATCCTGTGATATAACTCAATAAAACTCAAGAAATAATTGTCAAATGTGATCATCACCCTGATTATTTATTTATTTCTAGAAAATTCTCTGTCCTCTCTCCTGTCTGATAACTATTGTATCAGCTTCCATTGCTGTATATTCATTTTGCCTACTCCTATGCTGCATAGAAATAGGAGGACAGCCATACTACTGCATAAAACTTCTGACTTTCATGGTTGAGTAGTAGTCCATTGTAGGAATTAATTAGACTTTGTTCCTCTACTTATCCTAATGATGGTTCCTGGTTCACGTTAGGTCCCATGTCTGTCCTGTTAGGAATAAGATTCCATTGACCTTTTTGTCTGTTCTTACAAGTAAGATTTCTGGGGCTGGAGAGATGGCTCAGTGGTCAAGAGCACTGGCTGCTGATTCAATTCCCAGTACCCATGGGGCAGCTCACAGCTCTCCATAACTCCAGCTCCAGGGGATATGACACCTTCACACAGACATGCATGCAGGCAAAATACCAAAGCCCATAAGAAATAATAATATAAATGAGTTATTAAAGGCTCTTGCTAATGTGGGTATGTTTCTACTTCTCTTTGATGAATACCTAGGGGAACTGTGGACTAGAACTGTACTTGCTGAGTTTTGTAAAGAGGTTGCAGTGCATCCTGCCAGGGCATCTGTCCTGTCTGTCTGTCCTAGTGGGTGTGGTTTGGTAGCCAGTGTGGCTTTGGTTTGTATTATTTCTATGATGACTAATGACTTTAAGGATCTTTTCAAGTGTTTAGTTAGCTATTCACACACTTATGTAAAATGACTGAGTTTTTTTGCTCATTTTGTCACACTGTGGGGTTTCTTGTGGTCACTTCAGAGGTGTTTCTTAATCTAGATGTAGCCACCTTGCTTGGTAAGGGAATCACGAATATGCTTTCCCAGTGTGTAGACTGCTTTTTCACTGCTTGTATCATTTTAAATAACGGGGTTATTACTTTCTGGTGAGAAATTTAATAACTTAATGCTTGGGTTGCTTTTGGTTTTTGTTTTCCTTTTGTAGATAGTATCTTTTATGTTTTGATTGAAAAACTTCCCTGAGAGGGTGTGCTTGGTCAATGAAGTCCCTGCGCTGCAAGCATGAAGACTGGAATTCAGATCCCCAGCATCCAGGTAAAAGCTGATTGTAGAGCCTGCCGCTGTAACCTCAGGGCTGGTGTGGCCACTGGGGCAGAGATGGAGATACGTGGAGCTCATTGGCCAGCTCGCCTAGCCAAATCGAGGAGCTTTAGGTTCACTGAGAGGCCCTGTTTCAAAAAATAAGGTGGTGGCTGGCCATAATGGCACACAGCTTTAAATGCCAACACTGGAGAAGCAGAGGTAAGCAGATTTCTTTGAGTTCAGGGCCAGCCTGGTTTATATATTGAGTACAGCCAGAACTCTACAGTGAGACTGTCTTAAAAAACAAAGAGACAGAGATGGTGAAGGAAAGTGCCTGCTGTTGCATTCTGGCTTCCATACAATTGTGCTTGTGCACTCAGTTCACATGTGTGAAAAACACAGACATGCAGGCACATATAAATTAGGAAGCTGGGACAGGGTCGTCACCATGAGCTCCAGACCAGCCTGAGCTACATACTGAGTCAGGGCAGGCTTCCACAACAGATTGAAAAACTGGATTTTGTTACTGTTTTGAGACAGGGTTTTACTAAGGATTCCTGGCTGTCTTGGAACTCACCATATAGATCACCTTAGTCCCATATTTGTAGAAACTTGCCTGTCTGCTTGCTTCTGCTTCTTAAAGTTCTAGGATTAAAGACACATGCTACCACATGTGGTATTTTTTTTTTCTCTTACTTCTTTCAGTGCTGTGGTGACATCCAATATTTTCTTCTAGGAGCTTTATAACTTTGACTTTAACTTAAAAATAAATTTTTGTTTGTTTTTGTTTTTTATTTGTTTGTTTAGGTTTTTCAAGATAGGGTTTCTCTGTTGGTTGACCTGGAACTCACTCTGTAGACCAGGCTGGCATCAAACTCAAGAGACGTGCCTGCCTCTGCCTCCCAAGCACTGAGATTAAAGGTGTGCACCACCACCGCCCACTACATTTATGAATTTTAAGACATGATGTGGATGCCAGCAGAAGCTTCGCATCCTCCCAGAGCTGCAGCTATCGCTGTTGCTGGTGTGGGAGCTGAGAGCTGCACTCAGCTCCCTTGGAAGAGCAGTATTTGATCTTAAGAGCTGAGCCTTGTCCTGGCCTTGACTTTAACTTTGAAGTTCAGCTCTGTTTCCGACTCATTCTGACTCCAGGTGTGAGGCCGCCTTAGTCTGTTCTCGACACTGACCTTCCTTTTTCTGCTTTGACGACTTTAGATAAGATTAGTTGACTGTAACCAGTTGGTTGTGGTTCACACTTTTAATTTCAACACTTGGGAGGCAGAGGCAGGAGGATCTCTGTGAGTTCAAGGCCAGCCTGTTCTACAGAGTTCCAGGACAGCAAAGGCTACATAGAGAAACCCTGCTTGAAAAATCAAAAAAAAAGAAAAAAAATTAGTTGACTCTAAACTTGCTAAAGTGATGTATTCCGATACATTGATTTCCCTGACCACACTTTGCTTAGTGTTTGTAGGTTATAGAAAGCACTGAAGTTGGGGATGTCTGTAATTCAAATGGTACTCCTGCATACCTACCCTGGTTATTTTAGGGGACAAATACTTTGATATACACTTTCAAATTATATCAATTTTCACTCAAGAATCCTGTGAAATTTTGATTAGGATTGTGCTGGGTGAATGTCAACTCAAGCAGGGAAAACTCTGGATATTGGTTAGATATTGATCTGATTTCTGTCTCTGGTCTTCTAGCTCCACTGTCTCTGGGCCTGGTGAGACCTAGCTTGTGGAAGAAGGGTGTGGTAGAGCTGAGCTGCTCTCTTCTCAGGAGCCAGCAAGCAGAGTCCCCTGGAGTTAGGGGCAGGATATTCTTCACAGGCAAACCCCCGGAGTGACTGACCTCCTCCCATGGGGCCTCATGTCTCATCTCCCTACTTAATACTACCATCAAAATATGACACCACTCCCATAAGTGGTCTCTTAAGTATTGGGTCTGCCAGCTGGAGCCTAAGATGTCAGTATGTGGTCCTTTTGGGGGATATTTCATATCCAAAGTGTTCCAGGACTGACTGCGTAGAGAGTAATTAAGGAAAGCTTGCCACTGTCACGTTTAGACAGCCATCTTGCCTTTAAATGAAACCTGGTGGATCTCTATCAGCATGTTTCTCTCTCTCTCTCTCTCTCTCTCTCTCTCTCTCTCTCTGTCTTTGCTTTTTTGTTTTGTTTGTTTGCTTGTTTCAGACAGGGTGTCTCTGTGTAGGCCTGATTGTCCTGGAACTCTCTGTAGACTAGGCTGACTTTGAACTCAGAGATCCCCCTGCCTCTGCTTCTTGAGTGCTGGGCTTAAAGGCTTGTGCCATCACCAGTCAGAGATTAGCAGAGTTTTTTAAAAAAGTAACAGTCTTTGTACATTTTCCAGTAAACTTACTCTTAATTATTTTATAATTGTTTCTTCTTCATACAAAGAAAGAAATTCAACTGACTTCTGTGCTCTTATGCCCAGTAACCTTCAAATCACTGTAGTTGTTTGTGAGTTTGTATGTATTAGTATTCATACATGCCATCAATTCCATCAGGAAGTGAAGAGGGGTCTGTTTCCTTTTGCTTCCCCAACTCACTGGACTGGATTTTCAGAGATGTGGAATAATTTGCCTGTGTTTACACAGACAGTATCAGGGTTGAAACATACCACACCCTGATTTCAGAACCTTAAAATGACAGTTGGGACATTAGGTATTCGTTGTTTAAGCAGCAAGAAAGATACAGCTAAAAAAATAGGGTCACGTGGAGGAAGGTCTTCATGTAAGGTGAAGAGTTTGAATTGCATCCTGTAGATGATAAAGGACCATTAAATGCTTTTAAGTGGGAACGTAAGAGTAGATGTGGGAAGATAAGAGCCAGTTCATTTATTCATTTCATGAGCATTTATTAAGCATGTATTAGATTGTAGGAATTGTTATAAGATAAAGGTGAGGATACCTTGTTACTTGGTAGTGGAGACATTAAGATACAAAGAACAGGATCTTAGCACAATCTGTCAGCCATGTGGGAAGGTAGCTTTATGACCTTGCATACATTATTGAATGAATAATTCTGGACCACAGCTTCCTGATCTATAAAATGGGAATAATATATACAGTGGAAACTTCTCTGAGAGATAAGGATGTATGGAATATGCTTGGCTCATATTAAACACTTATTTATGGTGGGTTTTGAAGATATTAAATATTTGGTTAAATGCTTTTATTCAATAATCAA